>CM039308.1:12071179-12136179 GCA_022316695.1 Camellia oleifera | reverse complement strand
TGTTAATTTCAATCAAATAGGTCCAATTTCAAATGAACCATCTAAATAATTAATTGAATGATAATAAAATATACACATGGTCCTTAAAAATATGTGTTTCATGTCATTTTAGTCCCTAAAATTTTAAATTTTATTAATTTGGTTCGGAAACATTAATGAAGAAAATGAAACATGGTCTTACCACATTGAATAACAAAATTGACAAAATTAATATTTTAGGAACTAAAATGACAAAATCTTAATAGTTTTATATCACGAAATGGTTTTATAAAATCTTAATTTCTTGTAGTGCCATTGATACAAAATAAAATATTTATTAATTGTACACATATGAAATGAACATCTAAAATCAAGACCTCAATCTAAATTTTATGGATACAAAAAAATATAAGAATACAAATTTTCATGATCCGGCAAAAATGCCTACGTCCACTAACCAAAAAGAACAAGACTCCAGTGCGTTTGATTCATCGGATTAGGGGGGGACTATCCATTGTTGGGATTGTAATCTAGGAGAAGCTTTTTTATCCGGCTTTTGTTTTTTTTTTTTAATTCGCTGGATATGGAGTCCGGCCGGACTCCTTATCCTCATATAGGAGATTATACTATCCACCCGCCAAGGGGGGAGTTTGGGACAATTTTCATCAGATTATTTACTTTTGGGATTAGGTGGTGAAATAATCATTTGGACCCTCTACTATTTAATTTTGTATTATATTTAGTAAAATTTAATAAAATTTAAATGTCTCAATTTAAAAATAAAATAATTTTATTTAACTTTTTATTGATGTTTTATTTATTTAATTTTTTAAAATAATTTTTATAGATATTTTATTGATGTTTTATTTTAAAATTTTGTTTATATTTTATTTAATTTCTTTATTTAAATTTTAATATATGTTTTATTTAATTTCATTATTTAATTATTATTATTTTTAAAAACAAATTTATTTAAAATTTTAATTAAAAAATAATATAAATTTTTATTGATATTTTATTTATTTAATTTTTAAAAAATAAATTTAATTAATTGTGTAAAAAATAAATTTTTATTTAATCTGACTAAAAACTGTTAAAATATTAAAGATATGTTTAATATTACTATTATTTAGTAAACAATTGAAAAAGGATAAAATCGTCTTTTGCTCATTTTTCCTATCTAGTCTGTTCAACCAAACATTGGATTCACTAAATGTAATTCTTTCCATACATATAATCTCATGAGAAAATAAATACGAGATACACATCCAATCTAACCAAATAGTCCGGGGATTCATAGTCTTAGGATTCAAGTTCGATGGATTTCAATCCCCCCAGGGTGTGTTTGATTGGACAGACTAGATAAGGGGGGATTGAAAACAGTCGGACTATTAGTCTTGAGATACATTATCCCCAGACTGTTTGGTTAAACTGGATTTATATTAGATGGCAGGACAGGACTATTTGATTAGATAGGATATAAATCTTATATTTGTTTGGGATATTATAGAGAAGGATAAATGTTCAAATGACTATTTTACCCTTTTTAATTATTTATTAAGTAATAGCAATATTAAGCATATCTTTAATATTTTAATTATTTTTAACTTGATTAAATAAAAATTTATTTTATTTTATTTTTTACACAATTATATAAATTTATTTTTTAAAAATTAAATAAATAAAATATCAATGAAAATATATGTTATTTTTTTTAATTAGAATTTTAAATAAATTTATTTTAAAAAATAATAATAATTAAATAATGAAATTAAATAAAACATCTATTAAAATTTAAATAATGAAATTAAATAAAATATATACAAAATTTTCAAATAAAACATCAATAAAATATCTATAAAAATTATTTTAAAAAATTAAATAAATAAAACATCAATAAAAAGTTAAATAAAATTATTTTATTTTTAAATTGAGACATTTAAATTTTATTGAATTTTATTAAATATAATACATAATTAAATAGTAGATGGTCAAAATGGTCATTTCATCACCTAATCTCTCATCCTTTCATTTGTGTTCCACCCCCATGAGACACAATGGTTCAATAGATTTGAAACTAATAATCCAATGTAAAAAATTTAAACTAAACAACGGACTATTAATCTGGATGAACTAATAGTCCAATTTTACCCATCAATCCCTCAAAACAAACATCACCTAATAGTATTGTAAGCCAAAACACAGCCTCGTATTTTTCTCACACCAATAACCATATTTTTTTTTTTTTTTTCTGACTCGCAAAATGTAAAATTTTATTCATGTACGAAAGAAATTACAACTTCGAAGCATACACAGTTATGTTCTTTCCTGTACCATACAAGAGTGTACTGTACTCACCATTGTTTTCCTACTTGCAAACCACACCACCATTCCAACCCTATATCCCTATTGGCTAATTTTTCTTGAAACAATAATGTTTTTATTGGCTGGATTCACTATTGTCGGGTTTGGTGGTGTTCTTAAGTCTTTCTCATTGATCGTGTAGAAGCGACTACTAGCTCAATCCTACATCAGAACCGTCTCCACCTACTCAGATGCTGCGGCCACCTCCATCGTCATCACGTCATCGCCAATCATCGCTGAGGAGGTCCCCTGCACGGCAACGTGATCGCTACCAAACCAGAAAGGGTAGATGATTTGTAGATTGAAAGCTGCCATGGAAACGTAAGCCTACCGTCTAAACAAAAAGCACAATTTGATAGGGAAATTGGTGTTAATTCGTATTGACTATATATTTATAACTGAATTTATGTGATAATTTACATTCCCAATTATTGATTATGTGTGGGTTTGTGTGTGTATATCAGTGACATGCCTGTTGCTCGACTAATGTCACTTGTGAGGTTGTTTCAGTGTTGCTATTGTTGCGGCATACCTACATAATTAAGCTATATGTGTGGATGTTTGTATATTGAGGTAAAAATGGTTGCATTGCAATTTTTTTTTTTTTTTTTTTTGTGATGAGGCAATTACCAACATATTTTTTGTGGCAAAAAATTTTATCCTCAGATATTAGTGGTGATTGGAG
Organism: Camellia oleifera; assembly: GCA_022316695.1. Classification (NCBI taxonomy): domain Eukaryota; kingdom Viridiplantae; phylum Streptophyta; class Magnoliopsida; order Ericales; family Theaceae; genus Camellia; species Camellia oleifera. The sequence continues at coordinate 12,133,151 of CM039308.1, read as the reverse complement.
TTTGAATGTCAGCCTAATGAAAAGCCTTGACTTATGTTGTTGTATTTATGTGATGCATGCTATGAAGCACGGTACGGGTATGATATGGGTACGTCGATACGATAAAATCTAAAAAAATTAAGGTAAGGGTACGGTTTGGTACGTTTGTAAAAAAATATTTATTTTTAATTTAGGGTAATGTAAAAAATTAATTAAATGGTTTAATAAGGTCCAATTTAAAATTAACATTTAATGTCAAAAGAAAATGTATAAATCAAATTTAAATATCAATGTATTAAATAACTTACAAATTATAGTTTAATTTTGAAATCATACTAAGTATAAAACTAAAAATAAAATAAAAAATCTAATGAAAGAAGTTTTATCTCTGTAGTAGAAAAAAATATTATTTCAAGTGAGATACGGTACAATTTGGGTATATACTAAATACGTTTGAGTACTCTAAAAATTAAGAAGAAAAAATTTAGATATGTATTTTATATACTCGGTACGTATGTAGAAATATCATACGAGATATCATATATTAATAAATACCCGATACGAGTACGATATATTTTTTGAAATACCCATGCTTCATAGGATGCATGGGATCCATTTAGCCCAATCTAAAAAACAGACTTGCTAAAATACTTTTCATACATCCTTCTAGATTTTCATGCAATGACTTTGACATTTCTCGAGTTTTTTTACATTACTAGACTGTACTATATACACATTTTTTCAAAAAAGGAATATTTGACAAGGCTTTAATTGTGTAGTCCATTTACATGGATCTTGAGATTAATTAAAATTGTGTTTGGTACAGCTTTTGAATCATGATTTTACACTTAAGTTCAAGTGCGGCGTTTGTTTACAGTTTTCAAAAAATATTTCCACATCCACGTTTGAAAAATCGTGTATCCGGATGTCTTCCGGACGTTTGACCGGTTGACCGGAACAGTGTTCTTAAATTCTTTATTTTATTTTTACACTTGTTATTTTTATATGTTAAATAAAAAATATTTTTTTATTTTTTTTTATTTTTTATGAGTTTTGAATAGAATTTTGGGTTGTATTTGGTTATGAGTTGTAAGTTTTTGTATAAAAATTATGTCACATCACTCAATTCAAAAATTCTTTTCAAATTTTTTTTTAAAACTCTTTTCAAAACTCATTCACCAAACAAATTATCTATACTCAAGTCATAATTCTAAAACTCACAAACTCAAAATATAACTCATATTCTCAAATCATATTTACAAAATTCTATCAAACACAATCAAAGATTTGCATAAACTGACTCGAATACAAATATTCAATCATAAAAAAAATTGTGGTAGTTGAATCCAAGACTTCCGGATTTATGATTAGTCTCAATTTTTTTTCTTTTGTAGTTCTAGTATGTCTTGGCTAAATATTGTATCATGTAAGATCTAGGTCAAATATGATGTCATTTAAAACTTAGCTAATTATGATAGTTGGCAGAAACCTCTAAATAATTTTTTTAGACATCATTTTTAATTTAATAATTCCTCCGTCTAAAAAGTATTTCTCTTTATTGGCTTTTGTTGTTTTTGTGATCAAGATACAAAAAATTGAACGTGCATCAATATCGTCTCCCTTTCCCAAGTTAAAGACGAAGACACAAGTAGGTATAATCTATCAATATAAGACAATTTTAGGAGTAGCAAATCTATATATTGTTTTTCAATACAACAAAAATGTTTAGCCTATAGCAGTCAATGATTTTATTTTATTAAGGTTTCGTTCGGCAAGTGAGTTTTTAATTAAAAAATTACTGTAAGTTGTGACATTATAATATTTCTATTTTTTATTCATTATTTCTTAAAAAATTAATTAAAATAATCAATTCACAAACAAAATTTAAATATTATAGACAATAAGTACATGTCCCATCTCTCATTATTTAAGATTTTGGTGTTGGTGTTTCTAGTCATTGTATATCTCCTTTCTATGAATTTGTTTGGCCTCTCCTAAATAAGTACACTTATTTAAGTCATATTATTTCTTTATTTTTTTGCACATATTTTTATAAAAAGTCAAAAAATGTACTTGTTTAAATTATCTCAAACCTCTCTTGTCTTCCTTTTTTTTTTTTTTTTTTTTTTTCCCCTTCTCTTTTGTGATCAGCAAAAAGAAATTTTATTAATGAGAAGTACAATACAAAAACATCAATAAAAAAGGCAAGTGCAGAAGCACCATAGTGCACAAAATCATCCCAATAACGTTGGCACCAAATTACACTCTATCATTTGGTAGCACGCCACCAGATTGGTGAGAAACCAACCCAAAGTACAAACAAAAAAGAAAGAGAAGAATAACACCCAAGAACACACATATTCTTGAGGATAAGCAGCCACAACCCACCCTTGGAAGTCAAGCATCACCTGGTACAAGCTCTAATCTGATTCAAGTTGAAAATGATATTATTAACTGAATAAGCCAGTTCTGGCCAAGAAGCTTTAGTCCACAAGGCAGTTTTCACCTTGACCAGTTCACCTAAATCTTCTAAATTAGGCTAGGCGCTGTTGAAGATACAATCATTCCTTAACTTCCAAATAGACTGAGCATAGCAAAAGGGATAGCTCTCCAAATCTTCCTTTCCACTTTTTCCAACTTAAATCCAAATCACCAGTGTAATAATCCATTTACAAAATCCCATTTGACACCACACCATCCCATAACTTTAGACCATACTAGCCAAACAAAGGGACAATACAAGAGCACATGGTTGTCTGTTTCCTTATCCTCATTGTAGAACACACAAAGTGCCAAACTATGGCCATTAAGAACCCTAATCCTTTGTAGATAGTTGGATGTTTTAATCCTTCTCTTCCAGGCAAGCCAACCGAAGAATTGGGCTCTAGGAGGGGCCATATTCTTCCATAGTAAGTCAGTTACCCTGCAGGTAGGCCTAAATGAGGCTTCACATTAGTGGTATACTGATGAGATAGAAAACACCCCTAACATATCCGCATTCCATTTCACTTTATCAATTGTATTGGCCCTTATGGCTAGTGAAAAGATTAAAATCCCCTTCAATTTTCTTAAATCCTCCACCTCCCAATCAAAGAAATTCCTTCTAAATGATAAATTCCACTTTCCATGATCCCCCTCTCTAGAGTTCACCATAGACACAGAATCAGATTTATTATTGGCCAGTATGAAGAGCCTAGGAAAATCCTCCTTCAAGCAAAAATTACCTGCCCACTTATCAAACCAAAACCTTGATCTATTCCAATCACCAAGCACTATTGCAGAATTATTTTGGAAAAAAGCTAGCTAGTCAGGCTTTGATAGGACAATTTCCACAATATCATTCCATAATTTACATACCTTGCCATTTCTAGTATTCAGTGGTGACCAATCCCTAACTGATCCTTGGTATTTTTTGCAGATCACATCTTCCATAATAAAATCTCTCCAACCCCAAACCTCCACCACCACTTTAACAGCAGACATACATTCATCAAAATAATTCTTTTAAATCCCAACCCTCTTTGACTTTTACTTTGAGTAACCTCACTCCATCTTACCAAATGAATTTTCCTTCTAAGATCAGATCCTTCCCAAAAAAAAAAAAAAAAAGCCAATTGAATTTTGTCAGTCTCCTTAGCTACCCCTTCTAGCATCTTGAACAAAGAAAGATAATATATAGGAAGACTGAACGACGTTGGTTTTATTAAAGCTAGCCTACTTGCAAATAAGAGATATTTTCTTTTCCATGAGGCAAGCTTCTATTTAAACTTATCTATCATAGGTTACCAAGTCTTTTTTCTACCAAGATTGGCTCCCAAGGGCAACCCTAAGTATTTTAAAGGCAGACTTTGGTGAAGGCAATTCAATTTAGAAGCAAAATCTTGAGATAACTCAATAAGTATTCCCACCCCATACACCACACTCTTGTGATAGTTAATCTTCAGACCTGACAAGATTTCAAAGCATCTTAAGATTCTTTTTATGTTGATTATCTCCTCCCATTCAGCTTCACAAAAAAATATAGTATCATCTGCAAATTGTAAGTGAGTAATCCAAAGATCACTAGCCCCTACCACTACACCCTTGATCAAACCCGACTGTTTTGCTCTACCCAACAATATATTAAGACCTACAACCACTATGCAAAATAAACATGGTGATAATGGGTCACCTTGTCGTAGACATCCCCGAACGCATCCCGGGGAGGGTGCGACTCCCCCCCGTTTTGGTTCGCTTGCGGGTCTACTACAGTTCGAAGGACTCAAATGTCACGGTTCTTAATCTTGAACAAAAGAGTCCAAATCCGGCAAATCGTTTCGAAAACAGATTTTTTGAAAGAAGTGCCAAACATGGACTGTTTTGCCAGATACAGAGTCGCCACCTAAATATTTTATTTTTGGGAAATTTAGGAAACCCTAACTCGGTGCCAAAGGCCACGTGTCCGTCATCACCAAAGTTGCCTCGGCTCGGGAACTTGGGTACGATTGGGGAAGGTCACTTCGTGAGCACCCCCGCTCGCCCGGTCAAAGATCGGCCTCTACTAACCATGAAATCTATTTTTGTAAACATTGTGTGTTCTTATTCCGGTTATTAGCCTAGATTTACTATGTGATGCGCACAGCATACAAGTATAGACTGAGTCGCCTGAATTGGAACAAAACATTTCATGTTTGTTTGTTTGAAAATGGTTTGATGGTGCTACCCGCAGGTAGGCTAAGACGTGGATTTGCCACCCTCGGGTGGGCTTAGAAAACATGATTTTGCCACTATCTAGTGGGCTTAAAACAAACATTTGATGAATTGTCCCACTACAAGTAACCCAACCTCCACCCACAGGCATTCAAGGCAGTTATATCACATAAGCACATAGCCTCATGGTAAGCATGCTATTCATGGCAGTCACTCACACGCATACAAGGATGCTAAAGCATAAAACTCACCGAGTACTCCAAGCCAAAACAGAAGCTCATTAGAAATCATGCATGATCCTAAATACACAGAAATGCCTAATGCAACACATGCAAAGATGCAACTATAGCAGGCTCGGCTATTCTAAACATGGCATATGGAATGCTACAACTAACACGTATTCAATTTGGAATTGAAATACAAATGCAGTTTGTATGATGCGCCGAGCCCGGTGCGTGCAAAACAGATGAATGATGCAAACATGCTGTCATACTGTATGCTAATTGAAATATGCCCTAATCTAACCATCATAAGCAGGTAAATAAAAGGGAAGAAAGATATGGGGTTGGAAGATATACATCACACTCACCCACACTTATTACAATTATGCCCTCGCGCAGAGGGTCCAAATAAATATACAGTCCCGAATGAAAGAATAGTACAGTCCAAATAATACAGTCCAAATAATGCACAAATTCCTAATTAATTTACAAATTAACTAAGAAAATAATAAAACTGGCATGCAAGCCAGGGACTGCCTTGATTCTGCTCCGGATGATGGAATGAGGCATGTTTGGGCTGCTTTGCGCGGAAATCCACTGGAATGCCCCAATTAGCCTTTGTTTTGCAATGATTCTTGAAAAGCGCACCAAGCCTTGGAAGACCGCTGATTCTTGATATGCTGCAACAGAGAGCAGGAAAGAGGCATAGCAATGTATTTTCACAAATGTATGCATGTCTCGATCCTCGTACCACCAATCACGCATCTCGATGCATGATGGCCGAGGAGCCGAATTGCACAACTCAATATAGAATGAATGCATATGAACACTACAACAAAACCTAACTCCATCATAGATAATCCGGAGTGTCGGTGACTTGGGAATTAAGACACGTTCCGTCATTTGGAGTACGGAACATACCTCGTTTCCCCTGCCCGGGCTAACTCCTATCTCGAACACGATGCAATATGCATGATATGTGTGAAATGCAACTAAGATACAATCCTAACATACACAATGTTATGGAATGGCATACACGCTACACGAGGTGATACACAACCGAGCATACACAATGCTATGGATGAAATGGCATACACAATGCAATATGGGCTTACACCAACAAGAGAGAGCCTCAGCCACACTCACATAAGAGGCAATTAGATGAAAATGAGACAACTCGAAATACGTGCACGCGTGCACGCAAACCGAGGACCGAACCTACGGCACGGAATGCCACTCTAATGAGACATGGCAAGACATGGAATATGATATGAAAACATACAAATTTTAGAGGCAAAATGACATGCAAAACAGCCCCGAAACATGGCGAAATGAAACCCGATGCAAGGAACGAGTCCCGAAACATGGAATTAAGCACATGAAATGGCCTATAGCTATGCAATGCATGCATGATTCGTACATGAAGTGTGAATACAGAAGCTAGGCAGCCCAAAAAAAAATCATTTTAACAGTTCTAAGCATGGCCGAACAGTGGGTACAAATAGGGCAAAATTAGCATGCAAAAATGGGGGGCCAAGAGAGGTAATGAAGCAAGTCATAGCTTCTGATCTCAAACACAGAAGGCCCCTTCTACAATGTTGAAGAGAGGCCAAAAATATGATGTTTTACAGTTTATGACAACCCCGAAAAACAGATACAAGTATGGCCAAATTAACAAGCAAGAAATGGGCCAACAAAGGGGCAAAGAAGCAAGTGGTGCACGCTGGCCCCAAAAAGGTTAGGGCCCTTCAACAATGTTGAAGAGGGGCCTAAAATATGGCTGTTTACAGCTTATGATCAGACCCAAAACAGAACACAAGCATGCTCAAAGTATGATGCAAGATGAGGCCACCAAGAGGGCTATAACATGAAGTATACCAAGGATGCTTCAAACAGCCCTAGACCCTTAATGAAACACGAATAGGGGTCATTTTAGGGCAACTTTCAGTTCAGACCAAGGTCCAAAAACAGAAGCTCAATAAGCTAATAAATCATGCAAAAATGGGGACCAAAGAGGGGTACAATGGCAAGTGATACATGGAGGTCCCAAACAGTGGTGAGCCCTTCTTCAATGTTGAAGAAGGGCTCAAAATAAGCCTATCTACAGTTTACCTCATGCTCCAAAACAGATTATATATAGGCCAAAAATATCATGCAAAAAAAATGGCATCCAAGAGGATAATGAAGCAAGTGGTAGTGGGAAGTCCCAAACAGGTAAGAACCCTTAATCAAAAAAAAAAATTTAGCTCAAAAAAATGAAAATTTCAGTTTTGGCCAGAGCTCAAAACAGCAAGCAAGAGGGACTAAGAAATAGACGAAAAAAATGCAAGAAAATGGGAAAGTGGGACTCACCCTTGAAGACCAACCCTTAGCAACCTCTTGGACCAAGTTTGGGTGCTCCTTGCCTCTGGAAAACAGCTTCAAGCTGCTGGAATGGAATGAGGTGGAGTGGTGTTAGGGCTTATAGGGAAACGGGTGTAGGAACTTAAGGGTTTTTGAGAGTTGAAATGTAGAAGGAGAGAGATACAATACAAGAGGCTCAAAGCATTTTTTCTAACCCTCAAAACCAGACCTGGGGCTGCTGTTATATAGGCAAAATTGGTGGAACAAAGGGGGGAAAATGGAGGGAAAACAAGCCAAGTTTCCCCCCAAAATGGCCAAACCCTCGGACATAGGTGAAGTGTAAAACAAAATACATGGCTGGAACACACTCCCAGGGGAAAAAATGGCCGGCTAGTTTAAAATGGCAAAAAAAATCATTTACCAAAAAAAGTGGCCGGCCAGCCAGGAAAAAGGGGGAAAAGTGGCCGTGCACACCTTAGGATGAAGCCCCAGAAGTTAGCTTTCCAATGCCGCAAACCTTGCATTAAAATTCCTTCTGTAGAAAAAGTTATGCCAGTTTCCGTAAAGCCGCGCAGATTCGGTCCAACCGGACTTCAACCAACCATATCTCCTCCCCCCGGATTTGGACTTAGGATATTCTTGAGTGAAAAATGAAGCCCCGGAAGTAAGCTTTCCAATGGTGGTGGCCTCATATCTTAATTCCTCTTGTGCAAAGAGTTACGCCCGTTTCGGTGAAGCCGCGCAGACTTTCTCCTTCCCGGATTCATGCTGAACCACTTTTGACCAAACAAAAAGTTGGTTGTCAGAACAATTGCTGGCCTCCCACCCTCCTACAAGCTTCCTAATAATGAAAATAAGGCCTCCACCAAAAATGAGCCCAAACCGATGCGAAATGAAGGTTCGGGGGCCGAAACGCGTAGTTCGGGACCCCGAAAACTGACTGTTGGGCACCGGGAGTGGTGTTCGACCACGAAGTTGGTCTCTCAGACCCCAGTGTCCCTCAAAAGGGAGTAAATAAGATGCATGCCAAAAACCGGAGCAAACGGAGGTAGTTAGGCGGTCCCGAACCGAGGCACACGGCCTGATGGCTCCGAAAATCGGGAACCGGGCTCCGAAATGGGAAAAATGGCCTGCGAGCACAAAACGTAGCCTATAGCCACTGAGAGATGATCTACGAGACCTCTCCCTCCCCTCAGGAAGAGAAAACCGAGCTTGGTTCGCAAACCGAGGCAAGGCACAGAAAAGTCCAGAAGTTCGAAGGCAAGGCTTACGGCCGAGACTCCGCAACCTCAGAACGAGCACAGTATACAACATCACCAAGCGCTCAATCGGTGACGTCTGAGTCTTAAGGTCGGTAAAAAATGGGTTGTCTACAGTTGCCCCTCTTTGACAGAACTCGAAAGTCATAAGAATGACGGGAGTGAATGTCAAAGCCTAGAGACGACCCATTTTTGACAAGGCCGAAGACTTAGACAAAGCAGACAAAATAGACAAAGATGTGCCCGCAGGCATGGGCAAAATGCAAATGATATGCGGGAAGATTTTGATAATTGGACTTATACGCTATGCGAAGCCGGTTTGATAATTGGACTTATACGCTACGCGAAGCCGGTTCGAAAATTGGACTTATACGCTACGCGAAGCCGGTTTGAAAATTGGACTTATACGCTACGCGAAGCCGGTTTGAAGATTGGACTTATATGCTACGCGAAGCCGGTTTCAAGATTGGACTTACACGCTACGCGAAGCCGGTTTCAAGATTGGACTTACACGTTACGCGAAGCCAGTTTGAAAATTGGACTTATACGCTATGCGAAGCCGGTTTGATAATTGGACTTATACGCTGCGCGAAGCCGGTTTGAAAATTGGACTTATACGCTACGCGAAACCAGTTTGAAAATTGGACTTATACGCTACGCAAAGCTGGTTTGAAGATTGGACTTATACGCTGCACGAAGCCGGTTTGAAAATTGGACTTATACGCTACGCAAAGCCGGTTTGAAGATTGGACTTATACGCTACGCGAAGCCGGTTTGAAGATTGGACTTACACGCTACGCGAAGCCGATTTGAAGATTGGACTTACACGCTACGCGAAGCCAGTTTGAAAATTGGGGATTCATGCAATGCACTGTAATGTAGTGGCTAAAATGCAATGTGATGGCTAGGAAAAGGGAGGTACCTTACAGGGGCAATTGGCAATGACTTACCTTGGCAATGTCCTACCTTATGCTGATGTGAGAATCTTCCGCTTCTTCTTGGTTGAACCACAGGTACTACTTTTCTCCCTGACTATGGTCGCAGCTTTCCCTATTCTCCAACAGGGTGACAGACTAGGTTGATTCAGTATCCAGAATTGAGGCTCATACACATGCTATCTTAATCTATGGGGCTGCCATACAGATTTCAAGCCGAGGATATACCCCTGGGTATTTAAACCAGACTTTAGTCTTGGAAATCCCGAACCTTTGCGTTCTAGGCATAAGCCATTCGAACTCTAGTTTCCACCGTCTCAGTTGGTCTCCTAGGAACTCACCGCTAACACAGGCATGTGGCTATACCAGACCACTGGAAGTCGTTCGGGCACGACAAACACCAAAGGAATTGCACCTTTAGAGGATTTAAGGTCTCCTAGACCAGGCAATAAAATAGATATGATGCAATGGATGTGATAGATGTGATGCAATAGATAATAGATGCGATGCAACAGAGAGCATAATAGATGCAAAATGGTGACATACTCCAACCGCGCTGGACTGGTGAGAGGAGAGAGAACAAAGAAAACCAATCAGGTGCGTTCCACGCAACCTAAGATAAATTCCAAACACACTGAAAATCGTGTGAGGAAGGGGACACTCAAAACACGCTGATAATCGTGAGAGGAGGTCCAAAAAAAGCCCGCCTAGCGCATCTACAACGCAACCTGGGATAAATTCCAAACACGCTGAAATCATGTGAGGAAAAGAACACTCTAACCACGCTGAAATCGTGGGAAGAGGTCCAAAAACAACCGCCCAGGTGCGTACACAACGCAACCTGAGATAGATTCCAAACACGCTGAAATCGCGTAAGGAACAGGACACTCAAACCACGCTGAAATCGTGAGAGGAGGTCCAAAAATAACCGCCCAGGTGCATACACAACACAACCTGAGATAAAATCCAAACATGCTGAAATCGCGTAAGGAACAGGACACTCAAACCACGCTGAAATCGTGAAAAGAGGTCAAAACAATCGCCCAGGTGCGTACACAACGCAACCTGAGATAGATTCCAAACACGCTGAAATCGCGTAAGGAACAGGACACTCAAACCACGCTGAAATCGTGAGAGGAGGTCCAAAAACAACCGCCCAGGTGCATACACAACACAACCTGAAATAAAATCCAAACACGCTGAAATCGCGTAAGGAACAGGACACTCAAACCACGCTGAAATCATGAGAGGAGGTCTAAAAACAACCGCCCAGGTGCATACACAACACAACCTGAGATAAAATCCAAACACGCTGAAATCGTGTGAGGAAGAACCAAACTCTAACCATGCTGAAATCATGAGAAGAGGTCCAAAAACAACCGCCCAGGTGCGTACACAGCGCAACCTGAGATAAAATCCAAACACGCTGAAATTGCGTAAGGAACAGGACACTCAAACCACGTTGAAATCGTGAGAGGAGGTCCAAAAACAATTGCCCAGGTGCATACACAACACAACCTGAGATAAAATCCAAACACGCTGAAATCGTGTGAGGAAGAACCAAACTCTAACCACGCTGAAATCGTGAGAAGAGGTCCAAAAACAACCGCCCAGGTGCGTACACAGCGCAACCTGAGATAGATTCCAAACACGCTGAAATCGCGTAAGGAAAGAACCAAACTCTAACCACGCTGAAATCGTGAAAAGAGGTCAAACAACTTGGGAGCGTGTTCTACACAACCTAAGTTAAGTCCCGGGGGACAACGATCCTAAACGCTGCTCAGCGTAAAAGGATAAACAATAAGAGATAACATAAGATGCAAATAAATGCAATAAGTGCGATGAAACGCGTGTACAATGCAAGACTTGGCACACAGCTTACGACATAGCATTTCATTCATTTGGCACACAGCTCATAACACGACACTCTGTTCGTTAGGCGCGCAACTCGCAACACAAAATTCTGTTCAATCTGGGCACACAACTCTTTGGGGGCACACAGCGCATTTCGGGCACGCAGCTCATCTTGGGCACACAGCGCATCTTGGGCACATAGCAGATCTCGGGCAGACAGCGTATTCTTTAGGCACACAGCTCATTTGGGCACATAGTATATTTTCGGGCACACAGCTCGTTTTTCGGGCGCACAGCTCATTTTGAACATACAGGATGCAATGACGGAACTTGCAGAAGTTGAAACAATCTCAGATGCCCAACATTTTCCCTCTTTTCTTTTGCTTTGCAGCCTGGAACTTTCACAGCTTCAGATAGGTCCTGGTTTTACTGTTCTCACATGACCTAGGTTGAACCCTGGGGTTTTATGAAAGAACAAATTCTGTTTTGCACAAATGTGGAGAACGGCACGGCATGGCACTCGGAGCACAAAACGATTTTATTTTTGAAATTGAGAGATGAGTTTTCGATCAGGTAGTGAGCCTATGACTGGACACAGCAAAACGACTCAACACGGAAATAAAAGGCACACAACCTAGACACATCGAGTAACACTTGAAACGACTCAAAACAAGAATCGAGATAAAAAAGACACGACACTCAGACGTGCACAGGGAGCCTGTTTCACCGGGTAGTGTTTCCCACCCTTTCTCATTTGTGGTTCTCACATCACTCGGCCCTCAAGCTCTGTTTTTCTGAAAAAGCCCTTTTCTCACTTTTTCTCTCATCGCACATCTCTCTATTATTCAATCTCTCATTTTTCAATCCCTCCCCTAGGTGGTTGATGGATAAACAGCAAGTTGAAGGCTCTCGCCCCTAGCATTCTGCTAGATTCTTCTTTTTCTGCACGCAGCTAATGAGTTTCTTCCACAGAGGGGCTGTGCTACAACTGGGTGTGTAGCAAATCTGTAGCTGACATCGATTGATGATACTTTGCTTGGAGTTCGGACGTGATCAGATCTGTCCAGATGAGGGAGTGGAATCTCTGGTCTCATTTCAGTTCGTGCTTCGCACTTGGCTTGATACCTCGTTGCTCGGAGGATGTGAGAGCTTTCAGCCTTTTGTTGTGCCCTTCAGTTGTGCCTTTTCTGGCAGGTAGAGTGCCCTTCTTGGCAAGTATTTTGACAAAGGGGAAAAGACAGAACTCCTGACTCGACTGCGCCCCTAGTTCATCACTTCGACCATTTTTTGTTTTTTTTGTTTTTTTTTTTTTTGCTTTCTACTAAAACAATTTTGACCCACATGAGAGTTAGATTAACATGCTTGTTCAATTTTTGATTTGAAATCATGCAAGTCAGGCTATGAGCACTGAAAATTTTCCTTTTTTGGGTCCAAGAAATGGTCCAGTTTTTGGAAAATATGGAACAATTTTCGAGAAAATTAGTCAACCTCGGTAAAAATTCTCAAAAACTATTTTTGCAAACGGCCACTTGCTCAACGAGCATGAAACCTACTCCTGAGATGCACAACCTCGAATCCAAAGGAAAACTGCCCCGTGCTTGAAGAGAGCTACACGGCAACGGAAAGTTGCCCCTTGTTTGAACGGCACCGCGATGCATTGAATGGCAACGGAAAGTTGCCCCTTGTTTGGATGGCACCGCAGCGCGTTGAATGGCAACGGAAAGCTACCCCTTGTTTGGATGGCACCGCAGCGCGTTGAATGGCAACGGAAAGCTGCCCCTTGTTTGAATGGCGCCGCAGCGCATTGTAGTCAGTCCTCAGAGTGCTGAACGCAACCAAACTCTCGGATACAGTGAAGACAAAGACCAGAACCATCACATGGACATAATCGAATTTGAAGTGTTTTACAGCTGGACTTCAGAATGAAGTTGCCTACGTATCCCAAAGATGGGAATCAAGCCTCACGTAGTTCGGGGTTAAGGTACACTCGGGTATTTAACCTCTCCTTTTTATGCTCTAACTTTTGCCAAGGCACCTGTTGCAGCTTGTCAACCTTGCGAGCTTTGTTTTTCTTTTCTTTTCATTCTCATTTATTTTCTTCTTTTTTTTTTCCTTTTTTTTTTTTTCTCTTTTTTCTCTTTTTTTTTTTTTTTTTTTGTATTTTTCTCTTTTTTTTTTTCTTTTTGCATTTTTTGTATATATATTTTTTGTCTTGCTCTAACTTTTGCCTGGGTCGCCCTTTCGGGTTTTCGGCTCAGCGAGCCTCTCAAAAGGTAAAAGTGTAGCTGGTCCATGCCAAATGGTTTTGAGATCCTGAAGTCATCTGAATCCCGAAAAATGAATGCTGTATTGATTCGCAGAAGGATCCATCTTCGGCTCTTCGAGCATATCGGACATTTTTGCCCCTAGTTCGAGGGGTGCTTCTGATTTAGCTTCGCAAGCTTCTTCTGATGAGGTCTAATCTTCTTGATCTGACTTTGGTGCCTCTTGTTCGAGGGCTGCTTCAAATCTGGCCACACAGGCCTCACATCGTAGTGGACCGTTGAACCTTCTGAATTCAAGTTCAAGGTTTGGAAGCAAAAGGGGTTGAGTCTCGAGGCTGAGAGCGATCCTAGGCTGCACAAGCTCAAGAGCGACTCCACATAGGTCTTCGCAGGATTGCGCAAAACATTTTGTTTTTGAAAATTTTTAAGAAAGCGACAAATCGCTCGTGCTGAAGATAGTGTGAAACCAGTCTAGATCAAGCCAGGGACCTTCTCAGTACTCACTCCAACAAGCATGATTCAATTCATTAAGGGCTTAGCATGCCTCTCTTTCTCTCAGTTTGATCAAAGTTTTGCAAATCCTGAGGAATTCCTCCCTCTTTGTTTTTACCGCAGTGTTCAAAAGGTTTCGAAAAACTCAAGTCATTACAATGACTTCAAGGCGCAAGAGAGCAGGTGGAATGCACTGCCATTTCATTCAAATCCCGGCACAACTAGCACACGGCAGAAGCAAATGTGAGAGCGTGAAAATCACTGCTGTTTCATTCAAAATCTGTTGGCATAACTGGCTCCCTAGCAGAAACAGACTCAAAACAAAACAAAAAGACAAACGCGAAACAAAATGGTGACGCCCGAGGTAACACCCCCGGAATCACCCGACTCCTATACAATAGGACTAACTCGATACAACAAGACAGACCCAAAACAAAAGAGACTGACTCAAAACAAAAAGACAGACTCAAAACAAAACAACAAAATTGACCCAATGCCCAAGTTAGAAAACACAAAAACTGGTATTTGCACATTGCTCAGAACAGTGCGTGCCATCCACCATATTTGGAGTAAACTGAGCGCTGCCCGCAGGTGGTTCATCCCTCGATCACATCACATTATTCCCCACAAGTTCACTAATCAAGTGCCGATAGACTTTGCAGAGCTTGGCGGGAGGACAACCCTATTGTCAAACAGATCCTGTACTTCATGGCGAAGACGGAAGCAGTTGTCGGTAGTATGGCCAGTTTGCTGATGGTATGCGCAATACTGGGTAGCATCATGTGTAGCCGGAAGAAGGTTTGGGAGAGGCCGAGGCTCAAGGGGTTTGAGATGGCCTTGTCCAACAAGGATTTGGAAAGCTTTGGATAAAGGCATGTGGAGGGCATGGAAGACCCTCTGACCTCGGGGTTGGTACTTCTGGGTTTGTGGATTTCTGCTGGGCGCACCAGCAAAGGGATTGGCAGGTGCTGGCCTGGTTTGCTGATCTCTTCTGAGTGAAGGATTATAGCTGAAAGGAACGTTTCTGATACAACGACCCTTCTCCCGGCTTGCCCCTTGATTCAAACTGTCCCCGACTTGAGTGGCGAAAATGTCATCCACAGTTTTTGCAACAACTGCGAGCACTTGCTCTTTGTTCAGTTCCTCGGCTTTCAAAGCCTCAACAGCCAACAGAAGATGCTCATAGGGATCTATGTCCGCCCCTATCTTGTTCTTTCCACTCGCCTCCACTTTGCCAAGGGATTGGCATTCCTCAAATACAGCCCGTTCCAAGATCGGGGAACCTTTTGTGGTGAAACTCCTAGCATGTGCTGTGGTCGATGATGGAGCCAATGTCCCAGAGGCTAGATCTGTTACAGTTCTTTGAAGATCTTTGATCATTCTCTTTAGCTCAGAAGTAGTGGGCTCACGGGTTTGAGATGATTGGGGTTTAGGTGCATCCATCATGCATAAGTCCATGCTTTTTGGAATGAACACCTCAGGCTTGGGTAGATGGGCTGGGGTGATGTATATGCTGGGGTCGTAGGTGGACGGCAGTATATGGATGAGGTTGAGATGTAGGGGTGACGGGTCAGTACTAACCTGAGGTCCTTTTGGTGGAGCTAGGGTCTCTTCATCAATAAGATCCTGAATCTTATGACGGAGGCGAATGCAACGGTTCGTATCATGACCGTGCTGTTGATGGTAGGCACAGTATTTAGCTGGGTCGTATCTTGTTGGAAGAGGGTTTGGAAGGGGTTGGGGTTCTAGGAGTTCTAGGTGCCCTTCTTCTTGCAGCTTTTTCAAAGCTTGGGAGAGACTCATGTAAAGAGGATGGAATTTTCGGGCTTGGGGTCGAGTTGAAGTGGTTGGTTTTTGGTCATTGAGAGAAGTGGTGATAGTGTCTACTTCTGAGCATTTCGCAGTTGTGCTACCATCAGTAGTAGCATTGGAACTGCAAGCAACATTCCTCTTCAAAGGCTCATTATCTTCTACAAAGATCCCTTGTTTGATGGCATCCTCGATTTGAACCCCCATTTCATGAAGGGATGGAAAGGTAAACAGAGGTAGAACGACCATCTTTTGCAGCAACTTGCCATGCAGATTTCGAATAATCATCCTGATCTGATCTTTGTCGGAAGGCCTTGTAGTCATCATTGAGGCCTTTGCTCTCCATCTCGTCATGAACTCTGAGAAACCCTCCTTTGGCTCTTGGCGGGTGACTTCAAGATCACGAGTTGTGACCTCAATCTGTGTGTTGTAAGAGTATTGAGCACTAAAGGCCTCAGCCAGCTCTTTCCAGTTCTGTTTCACAGAGTTTTCCAATTTTGCATACCAGATTGCGGCCATCCCAGACAAGGTTCGGCCGAATAGTGACAATTTCTGGGCTGTGGTCAAACCCATTGGCCTCAAGATATTAGAAAATAGTTGGAGGTGCACCATTGGGTCTTCAGAGCCATCGAACCGATCGATATGCGGCATTTTAAACCGCTCCGGTAATGTTACCACTGAGTCGGTATAACTATCCTCTATATCAGGAATAGAGTGGGCCCCCTGAGACTTTTTGAACAATTTCTCAAGCTTGCTCACTTTCAATGCTGTGGGGTCCGTCTCAAACTCAAAGGGGGAGTCTGGTAGGTTGGTGAGTGTTTTAGATAGCTCGGGTAGAACCGGGGGCGGAGCTGGCTCGACTGGAATGTCCGTATCTGCCTGGACAGTTGGTGTCTCCTCGGGTATCGGAACCATTGGTGGAGGAGGAGCTTGATGTGAGGTTGATGCTCCGGCTTGCTGCTGTAGCCGGGTAATTATCTCTGCCTGTTGGGCTATAATCTTGGCATGGCTTTTGGCGAATTCCGCTTGACGGGCAGCGTCCTGCTGCATGAGTTTCATACTTTCTTGGAGTTGACGAATCATTTCCTCCATCCCTGCCATATTGCCCTGGTCTAACTGAACAACCGGTATAACTGTCCCTGACTGGCCTTTTTACTCTGCCTCTAGTAAAGGAACACTGATTGCCCTTGAACTGAATCTCTGACCCGACAAAGTCTATCAACACAAGTTCGGTGTACCCGGGGGATATTGGAGCCCTCTGAAGCTATGGTTCCCAGACTACCTAGCAAAAGAGAAAACAGACAGCATCTCAGCCTGATTTCATCTGAATAGATACGAGCATAGTTGAATGAGTGTGCCCCCTACTGAATTCTGCCCAAATCTCTGTCCTACAAATTGATACCCTCAGGTAAACTGAATCCCAAAATACTGAACCGGTGCCCGCAGGCCTGATGCCCAAACTCATAAACTGATACATGCATTTCCTGTAGAGACGCACTCTAACAAACACATAACAGATAAGTGAGAGCCAAAACACCCCTATGTTGGGGTAGGGTTTCCCTGTCCTATTTTGTCAGGAACTAGGGTTTCACTACGCACGCAGCGGTTTCAAACAACCTATATCGGGTAAGCAACATGTCCTAGTTTGGAATGGTCACTATGGATCCGAATATGCACTAGGTCGAATGGTCAAAAAGGGTGCCCTGGTAAAACCGGGGTTTGTGTTCCCATACTGGCAGAGCCCATAACCGGTCAGCCTTATGGTCATGCCTTGACAAGACAAGCCTCCAACAAATCGTTCAGGAATAGCAGATGGCAAACACGGTGTCCTAGGCGCACCAATGCAAATGCAATGCAAAGAAACACACAAGTGTAGTCAAAACAAGATATCACGAGTTCGAGTCAAGTTCTCTAACTCCACAGCAGAGTCGCCAGAAACTGTAGACGTCCCCGAACGCATCCCGGGAAGGGTGCGACTCCCCCCCCCCATTCTGGTTCACTTGCAGGTCTACTACAGTTCGAAGGACTCAAATGTCACGGTTCTTAATCTTGAACCAAAGAGTCCAAATCTAGCAAATCGTTTTGAAAACAGATTTTTTGAAAGAAGTGCCAAACATGGACTGCTTTGCCAGATACAGAGTCGCCACCTAAATATTTTATTTTTGGGAAATTTAGGAAACCCTGACTCGATGCCAAAGGCCACGTGTCCGTCATCACCAAAGTTGCCTCGGCTCGGGAACTTGGGTACGATTGGGGAAGGTCACTTCGTGAGCACCCCCGCTCGCCCGGTCAAAGATCGGCCTCTACTAACCATGAAATCTATTTTTGTAAACATTGTGTGTTCTTATTCCGGTTATTAGCCTAGATTTACTATGTGATGCGCACAGCATACAAGTATAGACTGAGTCGCCTGAATTGGAACAAAACATTTCATGTTTGTTTGTTTGAAAATGGTTTGATGGTGCTACCCGCAGGTAGGCTAAGACGTGGATTTGCCACCCTCGGGTGGGCTTAGAAAACATGATTTTGCCACTATCTAGTGGGCTTAAAACAAACATTTGATGAATTGTCCCACTACAAGTAACCCAACCTCCACCCACAGGCATTCAAGGCAGTTATATCACATAAGCACATAGCCTCATGGTAAGCATGCTATTCATGGCAGTCACTCACACGCATACAAGGATGCTAAAGCATAAAACTCACCGAGTACTCCAAGCCAAAACAGAAGCTCATTAGAAATCATGCATGATCCTAAATACACAGAAATGCCTAATGCAACACATGCAAAGATGCAACTATAGCAGGCTCGGCTATTCTAAACATGGCATATGGAATGCTACAACTAACACGTATTCAATTTGGAATTGAAATACAAATGCAGTTTGTATGATGCGCCGAGCCCGGTGCGTGCAAAACAGATGAATGATGCAAACATGCTGTCATACTGTATGCTAATTGAAATATGCCCTAATCTAACCATCATAAGCAGGTAAATAAAAGGGAAGAAAGATATGGGGTTGGAAGATATACATCACACTCACCCACACTTATTACAATTATGCCCTCGCGCAGAGGGTCCAAATAAATATACAGTCCCGAATGAAAGAATAGTACAGTCCAAATAATACAGTCCAAATAATGCACAAATTCCTAATTAATTTACAAATTAACTAAGAAAATAATAAAACTGGCATGCAAGCCAGGGACTGCCTTGATTCTGCTCCGGATGATGGAATGAGGCATGTTTGGGCTGCTTTGCGCGGAAATCCACTGGAATGCCCCAATTAGCCTTTGTTTTGCAATGATTCTTGAAAAGCGCACCAAGCCTTGGAAGACCGCTGATTCTTGATATGCTGCAACAGAGAGCAGGAAAGGGGCATAGCAATGTATTTTCACAAATGTATGCATGTCTCGATCCTCGTACCACCAATCACGTATCTCGATGCATGATGGCCGAGGAGCCGAATTGCACAACTCAATATAGAATGAATGCATATGAACACTACAACAAAACCTAACTCCATCATGGATAATCCGGAGTGTCGGTGACTTAGGAATTGAGACACGTTCTGTCATTCGGAGTACGGAACGTACCTCGTTTCCCGTACCCGGGCTAACTCCTATCTCGAACACGATGCAATATGCATGATATGCGTGAAATGCAACTAAGATACAATCCTAACATACACAATGTTATGAAATGGCATACACGCTACACGAGGTGATACACAACCGAGCATACACAATGCTACGGATGAAATGGCATACACAATGCAATATGGGCTTACACCAACATGAGAGAGCCTCATCCACACTCACATAAGAGGCCATTAGATGAAAATGAGACAACTCGAAATACGTGCACGCGTGCACGCAAACCGAGGACCGAACCTACGGCACGGAATGCCACTCTAATGAGACATGGCAAGACATGGAATATGATATGAAAACATGCAAATTTCAGAGGCAAAATGACATGCAAAACAGCCCCGAAACATGGCGAAATGAAACCCGATGCAAGGAACGAGTCCCGAAACATGGAACTAAGCACATGAAATGGGCTATAGCTATGCAATGCATGCCTGATTCGTACATGAAGTGTGAATACATAAGCTAGGAAGCCCCAAAACAAGAATTTTTACAGTTCGAAGCATGGCCAAACAGTGGGTACAAATAGGGCAAAATTAGCATGCAAAAATGGGGGGCCAAGAGAGGTAATGAAGTAAGTCATAGCTGCTGATCTCAAACACAGAAGGCCCCTTCTACAATGTTGAAGAGAGGCCAAAAATATGATGTTTTACAGTTTATGAAAACCCCGAAAAACAGATACAAGTATGGCCAAATTAACAAGCAAGAAATGGGCCAACAAAGGGGCAAAGAAGCAAGTGGTGCACGCTGGCCCCAAACAGGTTAGGGACCTTCAAAAATGTTTAAGAGGGGCCCAAAATATGGCTTTTTACAGCTTATGATCAGACCCAAAACAGAACACAAGCATGCTCAAAGTATGATGCAAGATGAGGCCACCAAGAGGGCTATAACATGAAGTATACCAAGGATGTTTCAAAAAGCCCTAGACCCTTAATGAAACATGAAGAGGGGGTCATTTTAGGGCATTTTTCAGTTCGGAATAAGGTCCAAAAATAGAATTTCAATAAGCTAATAAATCATGCAAAAATGGGGACCAAAGAGGGGTACAATGGCAAGTGATACATGGAGGTCCCAAACAGTGGTGAGGCCTTCTTCAATGTTGAAGAAGGGCTCAAAATAAGCCTATCTACAGTTTACCTCATGCTCCAAAACAGATTATATATAGGCCAAAAATATCATGCAAAAAAAATGGCATCCAAGAGGATAATGAAGCAAGTGGTAGTGGGAAGTCCCAAATAGGTAAGAACCCTTAATCAAACAGAAAAATGAGCTCAAAAAATGACAATTTCAGTTTTGGCCGGAGCTCAAAACAGCAAGCAAGAGGGACTAAGAAATAGACCAAAAAAATGCAAGAAAATGGGAAAGTGGGACTCACCCTTGAAGACCAACCCTTAGCAACCTCTTGGACCAAGTTTGGGTGCTCCTTGCCTCTGGAAAACAGCTTCAAGTTGCTGGAATGGAATGAGGTGGAGTGGTGTTAGGGCTTATAGGGAAAAGGGTGTAGGAACTTAAGGGTTTTTGAGAGTTGAAGTGTAGAAGGAGAGAGATACAATACAAGAGGCTCAAAGCATTTTTTCTAACCCTCAAAACCAGACCTGGGGCTGCTGTTATATAGGCAAAATGGGTGGAACAAGGGGGGGAAAAAATGGAGGGAAAACAAGCTAAGTTTCCCCCTAAAATGGCCAAACCCTCGGACATAGGTGAAGTGTAAAACAAAATACATGGCTGGAACACACTCCCAGGGGAAAAAATGGCCGGCTAGTTTAAAATGGCAAAAAAAATCATTTACCAAAAAAAGTGGCCGGCCGGCCAGAAAAAGTGGCCGGCCGGCCAGGCCAAAGGGGGAAAAGTGGCCGGCCACACCTGAGGATTAAGCCCCAGAAGTTAGCTTTCCAATGCTGCAAACCTTGCATTAAAATTCCTTCTGTAGAAAAAGTTATGCCAGTTTCTGTAAAGCCGCGCAGATTCGGTCCAACCAGACTTCAACCAACCATATCTCCTCCCCCCGGATTTGGACTTAGGATTTTCTTGAGTGAAAAATGAAGCCCCAGAAGTAAGCTTTCCAGTGGTGGTGGCCTCATATTTTAATTCCTCTTGTGCAAAGAGTTATGCCCGTTTCGGTGAAGCCGCGCAGACTTTCTCCTTCCTGGATTGATGCTGAACCACTTTTGACCAAACAAAAAGTTGGTTGTCAGAACAATTGCTGGCCTCCCACCCTCCTACAAGCTTCCTAATAATGAAAATAAGGCCTCCACCAAAAATGAGCCCAAACCGATGCAAAATGAAGGTTCGGGGGCCGAAACGCTTAGTTCGGGACCCCGAAAACTGACTGTTGGGCACCGGGAGTGGTGTTCGACCACGAAGTTGGTCTCTCGAACCCCAGTGTCCCTCAAAAGGGAGTAAATAAGATGCATGCCAAAAACTGGAGCAAACGGAGGTAGTTAGGCTGTCCCGAACTGAGGCACACGGCCTGACGGCTCTGAAAACTGGAAACCGGGCTCCGAAATGGGAAAAATGGCCTGCGACCACAAAACGTAGCCTATGGCCACTGAGAGATGATCTACGAGACCTCTCCCTCCCCTCAGGAAGAGAAAATAGAGAAAACCGAGCTTGGTTCGCAAACCGAGGCAAGGCACAGAAAAGTCCAAAAGTTCGGAGGCAAGGCTCACGGCCGAGACTCCGCAACCTCAGAACGAGCACAGTATACAACATCACCAAGTGCTCAATCGGTGACGTTTGAGTCTTAAGGTCGGTCAAAAATGGGGTGTCTACACTTGTCTAAGCCCTCTATGTGGTTTGAACTCAGATGTTGGAGATCCATTCACCAAAATGGAAACAGAAGCTGAGGTTACACACTCCTGCATCCAACTCACCCATCTATTGCCAAAACCAAAGCTGGAAAGCATGTAGAAAAGAAATCCCCAATTAACTAAGTCGTATGCCTTTTCAAAGTCAAGTTTGAGCACGATCCCTTTTTTTCTGTCCTTTTCTCACCCATCTACAATCTCATTAGCAATCAAGACTCCATTCAGAATACTTCTCCCCTCCCCCCTATATAAGCAGATCAGAGATCACTGATGATTCTAGGCATTGCTCTCTTTATTCTATTGCAAAGCATTTTTGCCAGTATCTTATACAAAGATCCTATAAGATTGATCGGTCTATAATTACTTAAACTTGATGGATTATCTTTCTTAGGGATCAAAGCTACAAATGAGCTATTGAGACCTTTCACCAATTTTGTAGTTTGATGAAATTCATTCATAAATTGAAGCACATCATCCTTAAGAATATTCCAACACTTCTGAAACATAGTGAGGTTGAAGCCATCTAGCCCAAGGGCCTTATTTTCTTTACAGTTCCTAATGGCATCCCTACCTTCAACTTCAGAAAACTCTTCTTCCAAAAGATCTATGGATTGATCATTCCCAATGGTTTTGAATGGCCCTGACGGAATGGGCCTGTTATACCAGGGTTTTGAAAATTGGTTGATAAAGTGGTTTTTCACTTCAGCCCTAACATCCTTAGGTGTCTCCATAACTGAACCATTCACCAAAATAGAGCACAATGCATTCATATTCTTTCTACTGCATGCCATAATGTGGAAGAAGTTTGTGTTTATTTCTCCTTTATTTTCCCTATTAAGCCTTGATTTTTGTAACCAGATCCACTCCACCATTTTACTTAATTTATATGATTCCCCTTTAGCCTCCCATCTTCTGGCAGCCTATGATACTGAAAGTGATCTCCCTTCAACCACTAAGTCCAAACTATGTAATTCCTCCTTAATTTGTTTAAGTTTAACTTCAACATTGCCAAAGACATCATTATTTCACTTTTTTAGTGTGGCCTTCAATGCTTTCAGCTTACTCAAGCATTTAAATTAGCCCCTCCATCTATCATTGTTTCTGACCAGCTTGTATTTATTACCTCTAGGAAGCCAGAATGAAGAACCCACGCATTGAGAAATTTTAAGGGTCTAGGACCCCAATCCCTCTCATCTTCCATAAGTAGAATAGGGCAATGATTAGAAAATCTTTTAGACATACCCGATAATTTAAAGTTAAAATTCTGCAACCATTCTAGGTTTAATAAGAATCTATCTAGCCTACTCCACCTCTCTTCTTCTTGTGAGTTACCCAGGTGAAAGTTTTCGCAAGCATTGGTAGATCAGCTAGTTCTAACTGGTCAATTATTTCATTAAATTCCTTCATCCCCTATGCTTTCTAGTGCACCCTTTTATTTCTGATAATCTCCTAATCTCATTGAAATCCCCCCCCACTCTCCCAAACACCAAGGGTTTGGAAACACTGATTTAATATTTACCAGAATGTCCCACACCTCATTTCTTTTACTTACTTCATTCAGACCATACACATTTACCACAACACACCTAAAGCTATGATAGAACTTACCTGATAAGAGAATGAAGTTTCTACTACAGCAACAATCTTGAAGCTGAAGTACTTCTGGGTTCCAAACACAAAGTAGACCTCCTGCAGCTCCAACAAAGTCCACTGACATGAATTCTATCTTCTTTCCTGCCCAGATTGACCTAACTATCTCCTCATTGATTTCAGATGTCTTAGTTTCTTGAAAAGCACCATATTAACTCTATTATCAAATAGCACCTTCTTGATCCTCCTTCTTTTGATTAACCTTCACAATCCCCTCAAATTTCAAGATAATAGCTTCATCAAAAAAAGGAAAAGATTTTAACTCCTAAAACCTCATAGGGGTACTATTTAACTAGCATTAGCCTCCATCTCCTTCAATTTTTCTATATCCCTTTCTTCCGGCTCCATTAGTTTAGATATAACCTTTTCCTGTTTTCCTTTGCAATTAATCCCAAGCACCCTATTGATCTGCAGATTTGCTTGTGCCTCATTAAGCAATCTACACCTTCTACTTGACTCAC
This sequence comes from Camellia oleifera, assembly GCA_022316695.1. Taxonomy (NCBI): domain Eukaryota; kingdom Viridiplantae; phylum Streptophyta; class Magnoliopsida; order Ericales; family Theaceae; genus Camellia; species Camellia oleifera. The sequence goes on along the minus strand of CM039308.1, from coordinate 12,108,737 downwards.
TTGTCATGGAGAGTGAAAATGTTGCTACTATTGGTCTAAAGATGGCCCATTTCTTAAAGTTTAATGATGAACCTTCTATATGTTGTCCAATTTGAAGACTCATTTTCTTGTTGAAATAGTGCCCTGTAACCGTTTTTGCTTTCTTCTTTCTACTAGCCTTTCTTCTTTGGTTAGATTTTGTTGTTCCTTTCGCTAATCTCCACATCTTTGTCTTCTATCTCATTTTTGCTTGGTCTTGGGCCTTTGGACTTGTGATAGAGGTGCTTTGATCCACAATACTGTGTTGGGCACCTACACTACTGCAATTCACTTCATGGCCCAAATCACAACCCATCTCTTGGGCCTGATTAAAAACCACTTCAAGGTTTAGCCCAGGCCTGGACAGATCTGACCCACTAAGGCTTTTCATGAATCCAGGTGTAATGATTTCTCCATCAATGGTTTGAATTCCCCCTAACTCCTCATGCGCAGCCCTCATCATATTAGTTTCAGGATTTTCTGCACATGCAACCCCACTGTTTGATCTTTCCAAGTTACTGTCAGTCTTTTCTACTAGTGAAGCATTTAACAATTTATCCTTCTTTTCCATGTTAGCCTTGACCTCATGTTTTGATCCCTCATCTCTGAAACCCATGTCACTCATTTTGTCTAACTCATCTCCTTGCTGGACATCCACATTATCATCATCCTCACCCAGCTTAATCCCTTGATCTGGTCTTTGTTCATCTTATTCATCATCTAAGCTATAGGTTTCATCCTCTTCATGATTGTTATGGCACTTGCACATTTTTCTTATCACCACCTTGGTAATAACTTGCACTTCACACATTTTTACTGGGTATAGAACTCCTTTACAATCCAGATTTACTATTTTATTGATAAACTCCATGTATGTGGTGGCAATTCTAACCTTCCCACACTGCAAATTCTTCATACTGAGAGTGTCCTCATCTAGCCCAATGACTTCAACCCATAACCTTCCAATACTACTGAAGGTTTTGTTGCTCCAAAGGTTTAAAGGCACCTGTAACAACTCAACCAAACACATCTTTCTTGCTCTATGGACATTCCCCTTTTCCATTCCTTGACTGATGCACTCAATTCTTGTATTCATTCATTCATCTTGATGAGTTTTTCCTTCATCTCTTGAACTGATTCGAATGAGACTGCTACATCTCTTCCTCCTCCAGTTGTAACTTTGATCACCCTCATATCCATCTTAACTAACTCCTTCTTGAACTCAGCCACCGAGCAATGAGGTTTCAAGTGAATGATTACGCTTTCATACAACCATTTATTACCTTCTTCATAGGCTCTTATGGTTATGCTTGTGTTATCTCTCTTTACACCCCCTCCTACTACCTGAGCGTAGGTTTTCTTTCTATACTCCATAGTAGCATACACATAGTTTGCCTTCCCATCCTTCCTCACCTCTTGTACATATGGTAACTGTAACGCCCCGAATTAAATACCATAACCCATCCACAATAACGATTAAAAGATGACATAAGAAGAGATAAGCACTTCCATTAATTCAAATTTCTTATACAAAAGAGCAACACATGCAACTATACATTCATTAGCCTAACCTTGAATCTATAACATGTGTTACACGGTGAGGAACAAAAAGAAATGTAAACAAATAAGAGAATGCCATAAAGCCTTACAACTTTCCAAGTTAGTACTTAGTTATAACAAAAACGGATTTAAATCCCAATACATATAAAAGCCCTTAGCTTGTACAAAACAAATACGCAACTAAACAAAATGAAGCTTTTGCTCCATGTCCTCCCAAGTTATTGCCTTGGCGGAATTATATCATCTGCATCTGAAATTTTTTTCCCACGTAGGGTGAGCCAAAACCTAGTAGAAATAATCCAACACATCATATGAATCTTAACAAAACTATAAAAGTAAAATACACATGTAATGCTCATGACAAAACATTTAATATCTCTTTCAAATCATTTCATGCCAGGTTTATATTACCATTCATGAAACACTTTCCTTTTTATAGAAAACTAATTTGTTAATACAACTCTATCAATCTCTAGGTACGTCTCTGCTAGTAGGCTATACAAGTACTACTCTTTTGTCATTTTTACCGGTACTAACCGAAAGGCTCGACACCTATCCGCGCAAGTTTCTGGTCTTTCACCAAGGACACACAGGCCAACTTATCATAGTAACCACACCCCCTACCCAGATTCACCAAGTATTCACCATTTTCTCAAAACAATGTAATTATTACAAATGTGTAAATGTATGACAGTGCTCGATGCAATGGATGAGAAATAATTTTCATTCTCCTAGTCCTTATGCAATTTCTATAACAATCATAGCTATCCTCTACCAATAACCCAAAACAGATATCTTTAAACATATAAAAATAGTTTCCATAAAGATAAACTTTTCAAATTTCGAGATGTGAGTGGTAATACATACCTAGCTCCACCATCTTAATCAATAATAATTAAATTCCATATTTCTAACATCGATATCATTATTTATACAAAATCAACATTTAGGGCAAAACCCCTCCTCCAAAATCATTTCAAAATTTCAAAAAACCAACCATTTTGTCACCTTTACACCTCATTCCCAACCCCACAATCATTTCCATGAAACCATTTGAAAACTCCTCCTTTTAACTTAGAACCAAAACCCAAGATTTATTCAAAAGTCCATTTCTTTTACAAGATGGTCTTATAAAACATATAGCTAAGTTAAATCCCATAGGGAGGTGCGAAGAATCCCTACCTCAAGCTTAGAAGGTGGAAGAGAAGAACTTGGAGAAATTCCACGTCCACGAAATCACAAGCTACTCGGATCAAAAGAAAGCTCTTGACACGATCTACAAGTTATCTCAAAGTATCAAGGTGTGAAGACACCTCTAGGTGAGTAGATCTAAGGATGTAAGTGGGAAAAAGTGAGTTTTGAGAGAGAGAGAGAGAGAGAGAGAGAGAGAGAGAGAGAGAGAGAGTTACAACTGAGAGAGAGAAAAAAGAGAAACAACTCATGAGAGAAAGAGACTTTGGGTCTATTTATAGTGACTAGGTGTTAACAGAATAGTAGCTCCAAGGTTAAATGAAAAGAACAAGTAAAAAATCCCTAAAAGGTAAGGCCCAAGCCGAACAAAATTTGGAAAAAGAGTCACAGAGGTCGACCCCTGCAACAGTGGTGTCGACCCTCAAGAAGAAAAGCTGAGACACATGTGTTTGGCAGCAGGCAAGGTATCGACCTGGAACCCAAGGTATTGACACTAAATTTCAGTAAGCAAACCCCAAATTCTGCAATAGACAAGGGTCGACCGTTCCCAGACTAGTGTCGACCCTTGAGGACAACAAGAAGAGACAAGTGTTGACACCACCAAGGGCTGGTGTCGACGCTAAATTTCAGTAGCGATCTAGGAATGCAACAGCATGTTGGTGTCGATACCTCCAAGGCTGGTGTCGACCCTTGAAGCAGAACAAGGCAAAGAAAAGAAGGCAGTGTCGACACCAACAAGGATGGTGTCGATCCCTGAAGCCAAAACCAAACACGAGGAGAATGGAACGAATCATTACGAATATGGTTTCCCAGATTCAAAAATAATAAATTGGTCAGGTCTACATCAGGATCGCTATAGTAACCTTGGTTTAGCTCCATAGTCCTTCCTGAAATCTATTGGTTTCACCTTTAGTGCTCTGTTATCACACCACAAACCATTTGCTTTTTGTAGTTCTATACGTGCCACAATAGGGTAGTCATACCTTACAAATCCAAATCTTGATCTTGTCTGCTTCCTTCTCTTGAATGGGATGTATATATCTTTCACCACGCCAAAATTGGTGAATAATGTATATGACCCTTTGGGCTCCATGGAGTCTGGTAGTTCATCCATGAAAAGAGTATGCATGCATTTCTTTAAATCTAAAGCTCCCCTTCCTACTCTTCCATGTCTTCGAAGAACTGGCTTCCATCCTCCTTCTCTCACTTTATTCCTTCTTTGCTCCATTACTCGATCTTCCAAGACTACTCTTATTTCTTATCTTCCTCTCTCTACTCTTTCTTACAAAAATTCTTATCAAAACTCATCCAACAATCCCAAGACCCACGACCACCACCACATCATCCATTTTAACCAAGCTCTCCTTCGTAATCCCAATCCAAAAGTTTACGAAAACTCTTCATCAATTTTTTATCATATTACCCAACCCCAAACAATCACCTTTAACACAACACCATGGATTCCGGTGATTTTTTTTTCTTCTTCTTTCTTTTCTCTTCTTCGTTAGTTCAAAAAATTCAAGCACCAGTAGCTAGATGATAATCCATTAATATATTCTATAGCAACAACAATATACGATAGAAAACTTATAAAATTAAATCTTCATAATGCTAAAGCTAAAATAGGACAAGATTGATAAAATGATTTGACTGAATTATGTTTGAAAAACAAAATAGATTCAACCATAAGATTAATTTGGTTGCCACAAGCCACCATCAGCCAAACAAGTTTTTGTTCACAACCCCACTTTTCTCTTTCTCTCTCTCTCTCTCTCTCTCTCTCTCTCTCTCTCTCTCTCTTTATTCTTTTCTCTTTCCGGTTCATCTTCGGTGGTGCTCATGTGCGACGGTGGTACTCGTGTGCGATAGCGGTGATGCTCTTGTACCCAATGGCGATGGAGACAAAGCGAGAGAGATAATATGGAATGAAGAGGGTAGAGGCATAAGAAAGAGAGAGAGAGTCACAGAGTGAGAGAGATAGAGAGGCATGGGAGAGTTAGAGATTTAGCGTGTGCGATGTTTTTTTTATTATTCAACCAAAAAACCAAATGCATTTTTTGACTACCAAAACAATTAGCAACTAAATATGTCTAAAACGATTACAGTTTTTAAACCCTATTTTTTTCAACTAACTTTTTTAGTCGCTAATAATAAATAAAGGCATTTTTTCCCCGACTAAATACTTTAGTCGCCAATTAATTTAGGAATTCTTCCAAAATTCAAAGTCCTCCCTCCAAAACTCTTAATTACAATTGCTGACTAAAATTTATTTGCTAAAAGTAAAATAAATACCGACTAAATATTTCTTACGAGCTAAATATTGTACATTTAGGGACCAAACTTTATTTTTGTCACCCAAAACCCTATTTTCAACGACTAAAACTAAATTAGTCACCAAAGTAAAATAAATACCTACAAAATTATTTTTCAGTAGATAAAGATTGTATATTTAGGGACCAAATTTTTTGGGAGGCAAATTACACTAACAGTCCCTATAGTTTGGGGCTTGTGTTACTTTAGTCCCTGACTTCTCAATTGTGACACATTTGACCCTGAATTTTGAATTTTGTTCCAAATAAGGACAATTGAAGACACAATTGTTTAATTTCAAGGGCAAAATCATCAATTTAATAAAATATAAACTAATTTGATAAAAATAAATGTCAAAAAAATATTTTTAAGTTTTTAAAAATTATTTCTATCCACTACAGATAAAATTATGTAAAATTGATCAAAATTAATAAAAATTACATGATTAATTTTTAAAAATTAATTTTACATGATCGTCATCCAAACATATAATAAAAATTAATTTAGTAAAAAAATAAATAAATGTCTAAAAGATTTATCAATTTTAAATAATTTTATCTTTAGTGGGTAGAAATAATTTTCAAAAATTCAAAAATATTTTTTTGACATTTATTTTTGTCAAATTAGTTTATATTTCATCAAATTGACGATTTTACCCTTAAAAATCTAATGATATCTTCAATTGTTCTTATTTGGAACAAGATTCAAAATTCATGGTCAAATGTGTTACAATTGAAAAGTCAGGGATTAAAGTGACACAAACCCCAAACTATAGGGACTATTAGCGTAATTCAACCTTTTTTTTTAGTTGCCCAAAAACCTAATTTCAAATACTAAAACTAAATTAGTTGCCAAAAGAAAAATAAATACCAACCAAATTATTTTTAGTAGCTAAAAATTGTACCTTTGCCGACCACATTTTTTTAGTAGCTGAAGTGTGTACCTTTGGTGACTAAATTTTTTGTAGTCAACATTTTTAGTCACCGAAAGTGTATTTTCCTATAGTGTACACACAATTTAGGTTTCTTGTCTTTATATATATAAACTAAAAGATAAAAAATAAAAATAAAAAAAAGGTAAATAACAAACACACTCTTTGAAATTTTCTTAAAATATGAATTTTTCTCAGTAATTTTTAGAAGTTACATCTCACCACCTCAACTTTATAATCACATAACAAATGGCTCCTTTTATTAATAAATGATCAAATCAATTAATTAATTTTAATATATTTTAATTAATAATTCAAATAATTTCATTATTGTATAAGAAATTAGTTAAAATTTTCATTTTTTCTATTAATTGTGTTAAATAAAAAATTCTAACAAATGGATATTTGTAATTTCTCAAACTAAATGAGGCAATTTGTATTTTAAATAAATTTCAAAAAATGTACTTGTAGTTTACCCTATAAAAAATGACTAGAAGAGTAGGGTAATGTTAAGAGTGTGTACCATATATAAGTTATGATATTTGTGGGTTTGATTACCACAAATGTTATAACTTAATTTTATAATTTTAAAAAAAATAAAAACAATAAAAATAAAAGAAGAGTTATAACCAAATATTAGTTAAGCTATAACCAAAGAGTTATTGAATCATAACTAAAATAATATCTTAACCAACATAATAATGGATTATAACTAATATCACAATAGGTCATAATTAAACATCACAAAAATTGTAATCAAATGTGCATATGGTACACATCCCAAACGTAAAATTCTCAAAAGGATAATATGTTGTGAAGTTAATAGTGATTATTTTTTCTTTGTCCTAATCTTTCAATCAAAATTTTTAATATATATAAATTTTTCTAATAATTTGAGAACGGTTTCTCTTTTCCAATCCTGTCAATAATTTAAATGTTACTTGGATGTTAATTACCTATGTTATATAACTACTAATGGTAGATTAGTCTTCCAGTTGTTGAGGCGGTGGAATCATGAATATTTCCATAGGTTGCAGACCAGCATCCATGTTGAAGTAGATAACCACATCGTTTTCTTTCTTCTATTTTATTTATTTTGACATAATGCTCTCTTTTTTTATTAGCTATGTTAGAATGGTTGACAGAAATATGAGAATTATATATCTGTATTATATTGAATTGAATAATATACATATATAGGCCGAAATGCCTAGATAAGTATAGAAGGAGATATAGATAGAGAGAGATAGAAATATAAGGAGATAGAGATAGATATAGAGAGAGAAAGATAGAGATAAGATATATATACAAATACATATAGATAAGTATAAAGCTAATATAAAGTAATATATACATTAACAGCCCCCCTTCAAACTCAAGGTGTGTAACCATCAACCAACTTGAGTTTGGAAACTAGAACACTGAAACAACTAGGAGAATGAGCCTTGGTGAAAATATTAGCAAGTTGATCAGCAGAAGAAATAGGGAAAAGATGAACAGTGCCACGTGTAACATGCTACCGAATGAAATGACAATCAATCTCAATATGTTTGGTGTAATCATAGAAGACATCATTGTGAGCAATTTGAATGGCACTCTGATTGTCACAGTAGAGAGAGGTAATACCAGGGGAAGAAACACCCATATCAGTAAGGAGCTAGCGAAGTCACAAAAGTTCTTGAGTAGTGTCAGCAAGAGCGCGGTATTCAGCTTCAGTACTAGAGCGAGCAGTGAGGGACTGTTTCTTCCTGCGCCAAGTAAGAAGAGAATCCCTAAGAAAAAACAAAAACCCATGGTGAAGCGTCGATTAGTAGGATCCCCAACCCAATCAGCATCAGAAAAGGCACGAAACTCAAGAGAAGAGTGAGCAGAGTGGTGGAATCCATAAAACATAGTGCCTTTGAGGTAGCGAAGTATGCGAAGTAGAGCAGTATAATGCAGGGTGCGAGGAGCTAGCATGTATTGACTAACAAGATGGACCGCATAGGCAATGTCAGGACGAGTTACAATGAGATAGACAAGACTACCAACTAGCTGGTGATAAAGAGTAGCATCAAAGAGAAGATCCCCGTCTAGAGGAGTGGGACGAGTCTGAGGATCAACGGGAATAGAGGTAGTCTTGCAATCGGTAAGACCAGCACGTGCTAGAAGATTGGATGCATATTTGGCTTGGGACAAATAATAGCCAGTGAAATCATGAGAGATTTCAAGCCCTAAGAAATAATTGAGAGTTCCAAGGTCTTTTATCTCAAACTAACTATTGAAAAATTATTTGAAGCTAAGAATACCAGCTACAGCATCACTGCTGATAATCATATCATCCACGTAAAGAAAAAGAAGAGTGGTTCCATCAGGAGTAGTCCGAATAAATAGAGTGGAGTCATATGAGCTAGAAGTGAAGCTGAAGTCATGGATGGTGGAACTGAATTTAGCAAACCAAGCTCGTAGGGCTTGCTTGAGACCATAGAGAGCACGCTGTAGTTTGCAAACCATATGAGCCGAATAAGCAGACCCAGGGGAGGTTGTATGTAGACTTTTTCAAGAAAATCACCATTGAGGAAGGCATTTTTGACATCCATCTGAAAGAGATCCCAGTGCCGAGCAGCGTAACAGCAAGTAAGCTACGCACAGAGGCAAGCCAAAGAGGATTAGTACAAGCCTCATGATAGGAGGTAGGTTCATAAGTAAAAAAGGTAGTTGTAGACATCCCCGAACGCATCCCGGGAGAAGGGGAGTGCGAGTCCCCCCCGTTCTGGTTCGATATTGGGTCACTACAGTTCGAAGGACTCAAATGTCACGGTTCTTAATCTTGAACCAAAGAGTCTAAATCCGGCAAATCGTTTTGAAAAAAAAATAGATTTTTGAAAGAAGTGCCAAACATGGACTGCTTTGCCAGATAACAGAGTCGCCACCTAAATATTTTTTAAATGGGAAATTTAGGAAACCCTAACTCGGTGCCAAAGGCCACGTGTCCGTCATCACCAAAGTTGGCTCGGGAACTTGGGTACAATTGGGGAAGGTCACTTCGTGAGCACCCCCGCTCGCCCGGTCAAAGACCGGCCTCTACTAACCATGATATCTGTTTTTGAAAACATTGTGAGTTCTTATTCCGGTTATTAGCCTAGGTTACTATGTGATACGCACAGCATACAAGTATAGACTGAATCGCCTGAATTGGAACAAAACATTTCATGTTTTTTTGTTTGAAAATGGTTTGATGGTGCTACTCGCAAGTAGGCTAAGACGCGGATGTGCCACCCTCGGGTGGGCTTAGAAAACATGATTTTGCCACTATCTAGTGGGCTTAAAACAAACATTTGATGAATTGTCCCAATTCAAGTAACTCAACCTCCACCCACAGGCATTCAAGGCAGTTATATCACATAAGCACATAGCCTTATAGTAAGCATGCTATTCATGGAAACACTCACACACATGCAAGGATGCTAAAGCATAAAACTTACTGAGTACTCCAAGCCAAAACAGAAAACCGATTAGAAATCAATGCATGATCCTAGATACACAGAATTGCCTAATGCCACACATGCAAAGATGCAATTAAAGCAGGCTCGGCTATTCTAAACATGGCATATGGAATGCTACAACTATCATGTACTCAATTTGGAATTGAAATACAAATGCAGTTTGTATGATGCGCCGAGCCCGGTGCGTGCAAAACAGATGAATGATGCAAACATGCTGTCATACTGTATGCTAATTGAAACATTCCCTATATCTAACCATCGTAAGCGGGTAAATGGAAAGAAAGAAGTGGGGGTTGGAAGACATACATCACACTCACCCACACTTATTACAATTTTGCCCTCGCGCAGAGGGTCCGAATAAATAGTACAGTCCGAATAAAAGAATATTACAGATTTCTAATTAATTTATAAATTAATTACAAAAAAGTAAAACTGGCATGCAAGCCAGGGACTGCCTTGCTACTGATGAGTGATGTATGCCGGGCTGCCTTGGTGCAGAAATCCACTGGGATGCCCTAATTAGCCTCTGTTTGCAATATTTCTCGAAATGCGTGCCAGACTCCGAAAAGTTGCTGTTTCTCCGTTTTGCTGCAACAGAGAGCAGGAAAAAGGGCATAGTAATGTATTTCACAAATATATGCATGCCTCGATTCTCGTGCCACCAATCACGCATCTCGATGCATGATGGCCGAAGAATCGGATTGCACAACTCAATATAGGATGAATGCATATGAATGCTACAACAAAACCTAACTCCATCATGGATAATCCGGAGTGTCGGTGACTTGGAAATTGAGACCCGTTCCGTCACTCGGAGTACGGAACATACCTCGTTTCCTGTGCCCGGGCTAACTCCTATCCCGAACACGATGCAATATGCACGATATACATGAATGCAACTAAAATATGATCTAGCATGCACAATGCTATAAAAATGAGATGCCTCGAAACGCGTGCACGAGGACACGCTAACCGAGGTGATGATACTAAAGCATGAAATAACATGAAATATGATATACGATGAGACTAAAGTGAGATGCCTCGAAATGCGTGCCCACGGGCACGAGAACCGAGGCGGTGACATATAGACATGAAATGGCATACAGAGTGCAAATTGGACTTACACTAACATGAGAGGGCCTCAGCCACACTCACATAAGAGGTCGTTGGATAAAAATAAAATGCCCCGAAATGCGTGAACACGGGCACGCAAACCGAGGCAAAGGCATACGCAATGCAAATGACATGGAAAATGCAAATTGGGCTTACACTAACATGAGAGGACCTCAGCCGCACTCACATAAGAGGCCGTCGGATAAAAAAAAGAAGTGCCTCGAAATGCGTGCACATGGGCACGCAAACCGAGGCAAAGGCCCTAAGGCATGCAAATGACATGCAAATGAGACGTAGCATATGGAATATGGAAAATGTAAATTTCAGCAGCCAAAATGATGCAAAAACAGCCCCCGAATTATAGCAAAATCACACCCGATGCCCGAAATGCTATGCTAAGCACCCGAAATGGCCTACAGCTATGCCAATCATGCACAATATGGACATGACATGTAAAGGCAGATGCTAGGCATCCCCTAAACTAGCATTTTTCCAGCGCAAAGAATGGCCAAACAACAACCACAAGTATGGCAAAAACAGCATGCAAAAATGGGGGAAAATAGGGGAATAATGAAACAAGTGGTATGTACAATGCCCAAACTGAAAAATACAGTTCTACAACATTAAAGAGGGACCAAAAATATGCACATTTAAAAGAGATGACATTCCCCAATTCAGTATGTAGATATGCTCAAAATAGCATGCAAAATATGAGCCAACAAAGGCTATAACATGAGGTATCAAAAGGATGCACCAAACAGCCTAAGACCCTTAACAAAAAATGAAGAATGAGTTATTTTAAGACTCTTTCCAAGCCTGATTAAGGCTCAAAAACAGAAGCATGATGAGCTAGCAAGGCATGCAAAAATAAGGGGGTATAAGAGGGTATAACATGAAGTACCAAAATTATTCACCAAATAGCATAAGACCCTTAACAAAACATGACAAGAAGGCAAAAATAAGGCTCCTTTCAGGCCTCATGAAGGCTGAAATCAGAAGCCAAATAAGCTTAAAAAGGCATGCAAAATGGGGCCAAAGAGAGGTACAAAGAGAGGCCATGCATGGAGGCCCCAAACAAGATTGATCCCTTCTAAAATGTTGTAGAGGGACCTAAAGTAAGCTCAATCTCAGTTAATGGCATGCTCAAAATCAGACTTCAAATAGGCTAAAGAAACCATGCAATTTTACGGTAAATTGGGAGAATTACAAAACAAGTGCATGATAGAACCACCAAACATGGTTGAGCCCTTCTTCAATGTTGAAGAGGGGCTCAAAATAAGCCCACTCACATTTTATATTAGGCTCGAAAATGGATCACTCATGATCCAAACAAAGCATGCAAAATATTGGCACAAAGAGTGATATTGAAAGAGGTGCATGATAGAAATGCCAAACAAGGTTGAGCCCTTCTACAATGTTGTAGAGGGGCTCAAAATAAGCCTAAAATCAGTAGGGGTCAGAGCCCAAAACAGTGAGCAAGTAGGGTAAAGAATTGATGCAAAAATGTGCTAGAAAAAGGGAAATGAAGACTTACCCTTGAAGACAAGTCTTTTGATGCTTCTTGGCTTGAATTTGTTGCTTCTTAGCCTCTGAAAAATCCTCCTTTGCTGCTGGAATGGAGGTGGTGATGGTGAAGCTTAGGGTTGATGAAGGAATGAGCTAGGGACTTAAAGATTTTTTAGGGTTTTGGAGATGAAGATGGAGGCTATGGGAGATATGCTCTTGAGAAGAATTTTTGTAACCCTAACAAAGGAGCTCATCAGCCCTTTAAATGGACCAAAAGGGGTGTAAAAGGGGAGGGAAATGCACCCAAGCTTTCCCTCCCAAAATATCCCCCGGAGGGCTGAGATATTTGGAAAAACAGCTGGACAGCTGTAAAGTGGTCAAAAGCAGGAAGCAGGCCGGCCAGGTGCTTTTCTTGAAGATGGCCGGCCGGCCACCCCACTGGTCGACCAGCCACTCCTCATGGCCGGCCGGCCAAGGCCAAAAATGAAGTGAAGAATTAATGGCTGGCCACCATATTTTGGTGTCCTCCCTGGTGTGTAGAACAAGACCCCATGGTTGGAATTTGGCAACTCTGAAACAGGAGGCACAACATTCAACTTGAAAGAGAGACTCAAAAATGAAAACAATAATTACTAGCCGACCACCACTTTTTAGGGTTCTCCCATGTCCCCTCATCACAAATATGTAGTCTCGGCTCGAAGAAAATATCCCTAGGGTGTTCAACATTAGCCCGGAAGTGAGCAAAACGGACGCCGGAGGAGCGAAACTGGTTTTCTAAGACAATTGCTATCCTCCCACCCTCCAGTGATCTTCCTGGTGCTAAAACAGAGGTACCTGCCAAATTTGAACAAAAACAAATGCAAAATGAATGCTCGGGGCCCAAATCACGCAGTTCGGGGTCCCGAAAATGGGCTGTTGGGCATCGGGAGTGGTGTTCGACCACGAAGTGGGTATCTGAGACCCCAGTGTCCCTCGGTATGAAGTAAATGAGATGCATGCCAAAAACCGGAGAAATCGGAGATGGTTGGGCGGTCCCGAGCCGAGGCACACGGCCTGACGGCTCCAAAAATCGGAAACCGGGCTCCGAAATGGGCAAAATGGCCTACGGCCATGAAAGGTAGCCCACTGCCACCGAGAGATAGCCTACAGGACCACTCCCTTCCCTCAGGAAAGAAAACAGAGAAAACCGAGTCTGGTTCACAAACCGAGGCAAGGCATAGAAGAGAGTTCGGAAGTCCGGAGGCAGGGCGCACGGCCGCGACTCTGAGACTTCTGAACGAGCACAGTATGCAACATCACCAAGCGCTCAATCGGTGACGTCTGAGTCTTAAGGTCGGTCAAAAATGGGGTGTCTACAGTTGCCCCTCTTTGACAGAACTCGAAAGTCAAGAAGTAACGGGAGTGGATGTCAAAGCCTAGAGACGACCCATTTTTGACAAGGCCGAAGACTTAGACAATCATACAAGATGAATAGATATGTGTCCGCAGGCATGCCCGCAGGCAGGGGCAAAATGCAAAGTGATAGGCACAGAGCCAGGTGATCATACAAGTGCAGCAAGCTGTAATGAAGCAAGTATTGACAAATAAATGCAACAGTTTTAAGCAAGAATGCAAAGCAACAACTACATTTCATGCAGTTAGGAATGCGGAGAATCATTCAATTCTCGTCGCGCCTCACACGGAGAAGATACGATACCTGCGCGATTCGTCTGGTCGCACCAGCCTCAAATGAACCGTACATACAATATCGTGCCTGCAAAAATAGAGAAATTCAACAAGAACAATATGCTAACAACATATATTCAATGTGATTCCTGTAATTCCAAAAGTCTGACACACGCAGTGTCGGCGGGTGAACGCATCGCAATGCGAGAAAGGGACGCGCGTGACAACGCACACTCACGTATAGAGGTATGGTACATCAAGAAAACATGCATGACAGTGCAAAATACTTATGAGAATGCAAGTTACATGCAAAACAATGCAAAACGAGCATAAATCAGGGCGCCCGTTTGTTGCGAAACAACGAGCTGGAAAATGCGCATTTCGGTGAAGGCAACTTGATCGCGGCCTCTGATTCACCTCCCGGAGAGGTTGCAACATGTTCAAAAAGGATACACCTTGATTTTGACAAGTGATGATGAGACATGTGTCAGAAATTGCAGCTGAAGTTCCGGCGGAGCAATTCGGCGCCAGAAAGTGCACTTTTCTTGAACTTTTTCGGGTCCCGGGAACTCCGATCTTCCTCAAAATTTACAGAGAGGTAGGGGAGGGGGTGGGGACCACCACCGGCCAGCCCATTTCCCTAGGAGAAGCCACCGGCCAGGGGCAAAAAAGTAAATGGCCGGCCAGCCAGAAAAGGTAGCCGGCCGGTCACTTGCCCAAAAGCAGGGGCATTTTGGTCATTTTGGTTATTTCTATATATACACACCTCCAATGCCTCCGAAATCACACCCAAGGCTGCAAAACTTCTTCCCCTTGCTCCCTAAACCATTTTCTCTTTCAGATCTGCATTTTATACGCGCCCTCCGGCCTTCCACACAAGTTGTTTCCGCGAAATCCTTCAGATTTAAGCACTTTGAGCCGACTAAATTTTGATTTCGGGGCTTCTCTTCTTATTTTCACCACTTGAGGTAATTTTGTCTCAATATTTGGAAGATTTTCCCGGGAGTTGACTTTTGTTGACTTTTTCATTTCCCGAGAGTTGACTTTTGTTGACTTTTTCCAATTTTGGCTCATTTTTGCTCCTTTTTGCTCTTTTTGCAGATTTCTCGAAATGGCGGGTCATTTTCCACACGGTGGAGGTTTTCCAGGTGCCGGAGATGATTTTGACATTATGGCATTGCCCCCGAGGGTCCGCCCTTTTGTCCCCGATCAATACGTTCCGCCGGTACATAGGCTTTCGCGGGCAGTTTTCCGTCATTTCACCGAGTTCAATGATCGGGTACCCAGGGATCTTCTTTTGCGAGAGCCGGAGCAGCACCTCTCTCACGAGGCACAAGAGGTATTTTACTTCATCTTCTGTATTTTTCGTGCATTTCATTCCTTTGCCATGCTTAGACACACAGTTTTAGCTTATGACATAGAACTTTGCTTGCAACTTGAACATGTGACTTAAACACTTGAATTTCTTGGGCACTAGGCTCATTGATTGATCGTGAACACACGGCACACATTAGTTAGAAATTGAACACACGGCTCAAACACTAATTTGTCGAACACACAGCCCGAAATTGAAGGTGAGCACACAGCACACACTGACTATGAGTAGAACACACGGTCCCAAACTCTGATTTTCTGAACGCACAGCCCAGATTTGATGGTGAACACACAGCCCACTGATTAAGAGTAGAACACACAGCCCTAACCCCGATTTTCTGAACACACAGCCCACACTGATTAAGAATAGAACACACAGCCCTAACTCAGATTTACTGAACACACAGCCCAGATAGAAAGTGAACACATAGCCCACACTGATTGAGAATAGAACACACAGCCCTAACTCAGATTTACTGAACACACAGCCCAGATTTGGAGTGAACACGCAGCCCACTGATTAGGAATTGAACACGCAGCCCAAAACACGGATTTACTGAACACGCAGCCCAGATTTGAAGTGAACACACAGCCCACACTGATTAAGAGTAGAACACACGGTCCCAAACTTTGATTTTCTGAACGCACAGCCCAGATTTGAAGTGAACAGACAGCCCACTAATTAAGAGTAGAATACACAGCCCTAACTCAGATTTACTGAACACACAGCCCAGATATGGAGTGAACACGCAGCCCACTGATTAAGAGTAGAACACACGGTCCCAAACTTTGATGTACTGAACGCACAGCCCAGATTTGAAGTGAACACACAGCCCAGATTTGAAGTGAACACGCAGCCCACTGATTAGGAATTGAACACGCAGCCCAAAACACGGATTTACTGAACACGCAGCCCAGATTTGAAGTGAACACACAACCCACACTGATTAAGAGTAGAACACACGGTCCCAAACTTTGATTTTCTGAACGCACAGCCCAGATTTGAAGTGAACACACAGCCTAGATTTGAAGTGAACACGCAGCCCACTGATTTTTCTGAAATTTGAACACGCAGCCCAAATACCAAATTTACTGAACACGCAGCTCAGATTTGAAGTGAACACACAGTCCACTGATTTGTACATAGCTCATTCATTTCATTTGCACACAGCTTGTTCAATTTAATTTGCACACAGCTTGTATTTTCTTGCGTACTGAACACATGTATTCATTCTGAACGCAGGTTGGCTCTCGCACTGTACGAGGATACGGCTCTCTTGCTGCGAGAGAGTGGTATGCTGAGCTTCCGGAGGCTGTCTGGGATCTGGTCGACTCAGCGGGATTTGGAGCATTCTGTAGGGGGTTATCACAGTGCCATATCAGCAGGACCTTGTTGGCCGCTTTGGCAGAGAGATGGTGGGACACCACCAATTCTTTCCACTTTTCTGCCACCGGGGATATGACCATGACCCCACTAGACTTTGCTGTACTCACCGGCCTAGACGTAGGCGGTGGACCCATTCCCTATGACGAGGATATGGGTGAGTGGGAGGCTGCTTGGATTCATCTATTGGGGGCTCGCCCGCCTGTAGACAGAGCTTCTGGGAGGGTTCGGTATACTTGGTTCTCTTCCCATTTCCGGAGGCCAGAGATGGAGCCTGAGTCTCTCGAGGAGATTAAGCAGTACACCCGCGGTTTCCTCATGTTCCTCTTCGGCACTACTTTGTTTGCTGATAGAGGGAACACTGTGGGGCTGTATCTCTTGAGTGCCCTAGTGGACCTATCACAGGTCAGTCAGTATGATTGGGGCGGCGCTGCCCTGGCTACCCTTTATTGTTACATGAGCGCAGTCTCTCGCACGCAGGGGGACTTACTCGGCGGCTACTGGAGAGCTTGGGAGGTACATTCTGTCCTCTTGATTTACATTTTTGCTCCTCATTACTTGTTCACTGCACACACGCGGTGCACTTTGCATTCTATATTCTGCCTTTAGCACCTTGTATTCACATTTCGCACTGCTTTTCTCAACTGTGGGTGTACGTGTACTTTCCCACATTAGCTCCGGAGATGGAGGTGGTAGGACCTCTTATGACTCCGTACTCATTAGTATTCGAGGGCGAGCACCTATCGAGGCCTCGAGAGACTCTCTTTTCTCTGCGACAGTATTTTGATACTGTGCGGACGACAGAGGTATTTCAGAACTCTCAGTTCCTTTCATTTTCATCTTTGATCTGCTTTGTATATTCTTGATTTCTGATTGATTTGTACACTGGTTATCTGCAGATTACTTGGCAGCCCTGGGTAGTCTTCGGCGATGATCTGCAAAATCAGTACCCCGGAGGGTCGAGCAATTCCCAATATAGGTACCTACTCGAGGGACCAGTTGGTAGGGCGTGGTTCCTGGGGGAACGCTTCCTGCGCCAGGTGTGGGGGTATGATTCTCAGGACCCTCCCGCTGTGCCTCCAGCCACTATGCGGACTGCCGATAGGCTATCTACTGAGGAGGTCATTAGGGATATGCAGGGCACCGATGCTTTGCTATATCTCATTGAGGGGGACTACGCCACCTATCGCCGTATATATCTGATGCCCCCCTTGACGGGAGTGCGGGCTCCGCCACTGAGGCCCACTGGCGCACCATCTTCGAGTCGCGCTCGTGCTACAGACATCCCTTCTTCTAGCAGGGCTGGTGCGTCTAGGGGCAGAGGTAGTTCGATTCCTCCGATCCCTCCGACTCTCGATCATCCTGGGTGGCCAGATATGCCGACCGAGTTGATGAGTTGGCAGTATGGGACTACTTCTCCGATTCCGATCCCTATAGAGCCTCCGATGCCTGGTCACAGATATGTCAGTGATCCTGACTCACCACCGGTATGTTCCACCATTTTTCATTTATCACACAAACATTTTGACAGTTGCTTATTTATTGATGACTTGAGCTTGTATCTGCAGCCACCTCGGGGGTACATAGATCAGATGCTCGGGATGGTGGCCTCACTTGAGGGGATGGTCCTGCGTAGAGAGGAGCAGATGTCCGTCATGGGCTTCCAGGTACCCTTCATCTCTCTTGCATTTATCATATTTGTGATGACATGCTGGTTTTAAACATTCTATTGCACTGATAGGCTGTGTAAAACACATCTGGCACACCCCACTCACATACTGTACTTGCACCTGCTTTTTATGTTTGAACTGATGTATTGCACTTTTCATTTTCAGATGCCTCCCGTATATGCTCCGACGCGAGGCGGGCCACCAGGGCCTTCTCAGAGAGGTCGAGGTGCTAGACCTGCTCGAGGTACTGGGTCTCGAGGAGCTGGGCCATCCAGGCCTTACGGAGGAGTTCGAGGAGCGGGGCCATCTCGCAGACGCAGGGCACCCATTGTCGAGGATGAGGAGGAGGAGGTTGCAGACTGGGAGTTAGAGACATCTCCTGGGGAGGGAGGCTCCGGTCTTGGTTCCGGGAGCGGAGGCGAGGCCGAGGGGGATCCGGAGGATGACAGCTCTGATTCGGATGGTGATGATGGTGCAGAGGTTATCCCACAGAAGAGGATGAGAGGGCCTCCTCATTCCCGTTCCCGAGGATACTGATGTTATTTCCTGTTTTATTTTACTTTTTGGCTAGTAGTTTGTAGCACTTTGCATATTATTAGGCAGTTTTATTTTCTGTAAAACTTGTACCTTTATTTCGTTGTAAAACATGATGGAATGAAACAACTTTTGAAATGATGTTTGTATTTGAAATTTCTTAGCATCGCATCGCATCATTTTGCACGAAAATGGAATTGAATGGAAATGTGCCTCGTGTATTTACCGGGTCAAGTAATGAACCGACGCAACAAATCAAAACACTCGACTCACTAAGAAATAACAGAATCTTAGCAAGTTTACAACTCGATAAGCAAAGTACAACAATGTTAACGACTCGATAAACAAGACTTAATAAAATTGTGTAAACAAAAAGGAACCACTCGAAACACAAAATGCGACAGCTCGACAAAACTTACAACTCGATAAACAAAACAACAACTCGATAAGCAAAAATACAACAAAGTGTCCTTCGGATGGACGATCTGGATGAAAGAACGTATCCAACACTGAGAGAAATGGAGGCCTTCGACATTCCCGATGCCTAGAAATGCTTCAAACTTCCTTCCGGAGGGCGAAACAGGACCAACGCATGGCCAAAAACATTTTGTACCAGGAGACTAGAGGGTGGCCGGCCTACTAGAATAGATGGCCGGCCGGCCACCTCCCCCGTAACCTCCAGAAATTTGACACGTGTCCTTTAAATAGTGTTTCACCCCTCTATAAAAGCCCCAGCCTTGGAACTCATTCATTTCATCATCGTTTCTCACAAAAATGGAGGCATTTCTCGCAGAAAATCTCACATCTTGGATTTCTTCTTTGGATGGCTCGGAAAAGTTGAATTTCCGGGGTTTCGGCTTGAATGCATTATTCACACTGGGCCGGACTCCACTGCATCTTCCTTTCCTCTGTGCTGCGGCGAAGTTTTGGAACCCGGTGACGCACGTCTTTAGCTTTGGCGGGCAAGAGGTATGTCCGACTTTTGAAGATTTTCAAGCCTTGATGGAATCCGAGCAAGGCGAGGAAATCTTGCCGCAGCTCAATTTTGGCTATGCCCAAACCTTGGGGCGGATGTGCGGACTTGACGCACATGATGCTCGATCCCTGATTGGTAACGGAATGTTGGATATCCCGAGCCTGATTTACCGATTCTCTGATACTGGTGACCGCAGCGACCATCATTGGCAAGGCTTCCGGCAGCACGCCCTCTGCTTGTGCCTACTATCTCACTTTCTGTTTGTCTCGGGCTCCAGAGGATCCAGCATCCGTTTGATTGAAGTCGCCCAAGGTTTGAGAGAAGGAAAGAGTTGCATCGCCATGACTCTGGCCGAGACACTGATGGGCTTGGATGCTTTCCACTGCCGGGAGACAACCAGGTTTGCAGGGAGTCCACTACTGCTACAGGTAATGTTTCCCACCCAAGCTCTCATATGTATTTGCTCACATCACTCGACCCTCGGGCTCGATTTTTTTTCCTCACAAAACCCTCATCTTACTTTTCTCTCATCGCACGTCTCTCTATTCTTTATTCTCTCATTTTTCATCCCTCCCCAGATATGGTTGATCGATAAATTGCAAGTTGTGGATTCTTGCCCTGCTTATTCAGCCCGCGGCTACTTCTTTTGGCAACGCCTAGTCAATGCCCCTGATGAGAGCTGGTGGTTTGAATGGATGTGCAATTTGTCAGCCGAACGCATTGCTTGGCGCTGCCCTTGGCTCAATCTCCCGGCGATGAGCTACAGCATGTCCCGGCAGGTCGGGATTCGACTGATCGGGTTGACTCACTGTGTGTTCTATTTCCCATTCCGTATTTTGCGCCAGTTCGGCCATGATCAGACTTGCCCACCAGAGGGGATAGAGTATCCGGCTACATTTCCAGTTCGAGGCGCACAGCTGGCTCGGCAGGCCGTAGCATGGAGAGTTAGAGAGCTTCTGGCCCCCGCCCTTACTTTCAGTTGAACTTTGTCTGACGAATGCTGGGATTGGCTCAACGAAGAAGCACAGGTTGGGCCTAGGTCAGCATCTGAGGCTTCAACTAGCTCTGGAAGGGGGCACAGGGACACCTGACTTAACTATGCCCCAGATTTATTGCTTTATTAGTACTTTCAAGTTTTCTTTATGAATGTAATAAAAAGCAACTTCAATTGTATGTAAGAGCAAAAGAACTTTGTTTTGAAATCAATGAAATTAAAGGTTGTGGTACTGAAAATTCTCCACTTTTGGTCCAAAAATGGTCTTAGTTGTGAAAAGATTAATTTGAACAAAGTCAACTTTTATTAAAACTTTTCAAAACTATTTTCGATATGGATCAGAACTGGACACACCTGAGATCTGTCACTGAAATGTACAACACCGAATCCTAGCAACTGGAAAGTTGCCCCTAGTTTGAAAAGTGCCTCGGCAATTCATAGCAACGGAAAGTTGCCCCTAGTCTGGATGGTGCCGCAACACTTCATGGCAACGGAAAGTTGCCCCTAGTCTGAATAGCACTGTACCGGAGATCACGATAAATGCTGATGAATAGAGATGGCTGAGATGATCAAAATGGACAGAGTTGATCGGGGAAAAGAATGTGGCTGAACTTCAAGATGAAGCTGCCTACGTATCCCATAGATGGTAATCAAGCCTTACGTAGTTCAGGCTCGGGTTCGCTCGGGTATTTTTTACTCTCCTTTTGCGCTCTAACTTTTGCCAAGGCCGCCCTTTGCGGGTTTTCAACCTTGCGAGCTCAGTTTTTATAATTTCAAATTTTCTATGCTCTGAATTTTGCCTAGGTCACCCTTTCGGGTTTTCGGCCTAGCGAGCCTCTCAGGGATAATATTTCTTCAACTTG
The DNA here is from genome assembly GCA_022316695.1 of Camellia oleifera. Taxonomy (NCBI): domain Eukaryota; kingdom Viridiplantae; phylum Streptophyta; class Magnoliopsida; order Ericales; family Theaceae; genus Camellia; species Camellia oleifera. Next base: position 12,087,163 of record CM039308.1, on the reverse strand, counting down.
TCCATGTTGATCGGTTGAGAAAACTCTAAGCCATCTAAATCCATCAGAACCACAGCTCCACCGGACTAGATTGACTTGATAATGTAGGGACCAGTCCAATTGGGTCTGAACTTGCCCCTTGGGTCGTGGATGGGAGCTCGGTTGTCTTTGAGTACCAAATCTCCTTCTTTCAAATTCCTAGACTTAACCTTCTTGTTAAAAGCCCGGGCGATTCTGCGTTGATAACCTTGGATGTGGTACAGTGCTTTCAGCCTTCTTTCATCGAAAAACATGAGTTCCTCAAATCTGTTTTGCTGCCAATCTGCTTCAGCTATTTGGCACTCAGCCAATACTCGTAATGACGGGACCTCAATCTCAATAGGCAGGACGGCCTCCATCCCATAGACCAATGAGTACGGAGTCGCCCCAGTAGAAGTTCTGATCGAAGTCCTGTAGCCCCATAGAGCGAACGGCAGCTTGTCTGGCCAGTCCCGATAGGTTTCCACCATCTTCTGTAGTATGCGCTTGATATTCTTGTTGGCGGCCACAACTGCTCCGTTGGTTTGCGGCCGGTAAGTAGACGACTTATGAAAAGCCACATTGTATTTCTCCAACAAGTCAATCACCTCTTTCTTGAAGTGGGAACCATTGTCTGAAACGATTTCATTCGGGACTCCGTAGCGACAGATGATGTTGTTTCTAATAAATTTCGCGACATGCGAAGCCTTCAACACCGCGTAAGATTGGGCCTCAACCCACTTTGTGAAATAATCTATCGCTACCAGGATGAACTCATGCCCATTCGACCCCTTTGGCGTAACAGCTTCGATTACATCAATTCCCCAGACAGAAAACGGCCATGGCGAAGTCATGTTGTACAGCTTTGATGGCGGGATGTTCATGCGATTTGCATGAATTTGACACTTATGGCATCGCCGGACGAAACTAATACAATCCTCCTCCATGGTGGACCAATAATAACCCTGTCTAAGGATCTTCCGTGCCAACATTACCCCATTCATGTGTGCACCACATTTACCCCCGTGGATGGCTTCCATCAGACGTCTTGATTCTTCAGCATCAGCGCACAGTTTATGCATTCCCAGATGACCCCGTTTATACAGTTTACCTCCGCAGATGATGAACTGAACTGCCATTCTTCTGATTGCGCTCTTGTCTTTGGCATTTACCCCTAGCGGGTATGTTTCTTTCTCCAAGAAGTTCCAGATGTCGTAATACCAAGGGTGTTCGTCCTGAACTTCATCTATGGCTGCAATCGACTCATAGGCAGGTGCAAATTTCTGGTCAATAATGACTGGACGCATTCGGACTCCACACAGGATGTCTATCATAGATGACAGAGTTGCTAAAGCGTCTGCAAACCTGTTGTTCTCTCTTAGTAGATGAGTAAAACTTAACTTTTCAAACCGAGGAATTAGCAAATCCAAGGTCTGGTGATATATCATCATGTTTTCCTTTTTTACTTTCCAGTCTCCTTTAGCTTGAGATACAACAAGGTTTGAATCCCCAATGACATCCAATCGTCTTGCCCCTAGTTCCAGGGCTGCTTCTAAACCAGCGATGCACGCTTCGTATTCTGCTTCATTGTTTGAGACTTTGAATCGGAGTTTGAAGGCTAGAGGGATACGGGAATCATCGGGTGCTATCAGCAACACTCCTATCCCATACCCATGTTGATTTGATGCTCCGTCAAAGTACATCGTCCAGGCTTCTTCGTCGATATGCAGAATTGATTCATCCGGGAATAGGTACTCAACTGCTTCATCCCCCTCAACCGGGTGGTCGGCAAGGAACTCTGCCACTGCTCTTCCTTTCACTGACTTGCGTGTGACGTATGTGAGATCAAATTCGGAAAGCAACAGCAACCAACGGGCTAGCCTACCTGTAAGTGCTGGTTTCTCGAAGAGATATTTGATGGGATCAAGTCGTGAAACCAATATTACAGAGTGAGCTAACAGGTAGTGCCGCAGCTTCCTGGTAGCCCATACTAGAGCTAAGCAAGCCTTTTCCAGCGGTGTATATCGGGTCTCATACTCCAGCATCTTCTTGCTCAAATAATAGATGGCTTTTTCCACCTTATCTTCTGATTCTTGTGCAAGCATGCAGCCCATTGTAGTTTCAGTTACTGACAGATACAAAATCAACGGTTTTCCCGGTTCTGGTGGCGATAAAACGGGTGGGTTCTGTAGATATTCTTTGATCTGTTCAAATGCAGCTTGGCATCGGCCGTCCCATTGGAACTTCTTTCCTTTCTTCAGGAGGCCAAAAAGTGGTTCACAAGTCAAGGTTAGTTTTGAAATAAACCGTCTTATGAATTGCACTTTACCCAGAAAGCCTCGCACCTCCTTTTCAGTCCTTGGTGGTGGCATTTCTAGGATGGCCTTGATCTTGGAAGGGTCAACCTCGATGCCCCTTTGTGTAATCATAAACCCCAGCATTTTCCCCGCTGTGACACCAAACGTACATTTCTGAGGGTTTAGCCGCAACCAGAATTCCCTGATCCTTTGAAAAAATTTGTGCAAGGCGGTGTAGTGGCCCTCTCTTTCTTTGGACTTGACAATCATGTCGTCCACATACACCTCAACCTCTTTGTGGATCATATCATGTAGTATTGTGGTCGCGGCCCGTTGATAAGTAGCTCCAGCGTTCTTCAACCCAAACGGCATTACCCGGTAGCAGTATGTTCCCCACGGAGTGGTGAATGCAGTCTTTTCCCTGTCTTTTGGTGCCATCACTATCTGGTTGTATCCTGAGAAGCCATCCATGAATGAGAGCAACGCATGCCCTGCTGTGAAATCTACCAACTCATCGATGTGCGGTAAGGGAAAGTCGTCCTTCAGACTAGCTCTGTTCAAATCCCTAAAGTCTACACACACCCGGATCCTGCCATCTTTCTTCGGCACTGGAACGATGTTGGCCAACCAAGTCGGATATTCAGATACTAGCAGGAAGCCTGCGTCAATTTGCTTGGTGACCTCTTCCTTAATCTTAAGAGCCCAGTTCGGGCGAATCCTTCTGAGCTTCTGCTTGACAGGTCGGGCCTCGGGGTCAAGGGGGATCCGATGCTGTACAATCTCAGGATCGATTCCAGGCATGTCTTCGTAGGACCACGTGAAAACATCTTTGAAATCTTTTAATAAAGCGACTAAGCGCTCGCGTTCCTCCAAAGACAACGTGGACCCGATCTGGACCAGCCGCGGGTCCTCCTCAGTACCAATGTTCACGGAAATGATTTCATCCATTAATGGCTTAACAAATCTCTCTTGCTCTTGCTCAATTAAACGTTGTAAAACCGGAGGAACTTCGTCCTCGTCGTTTTGATCAAAATTTTGAAAGTTTGAATTAATGCAATAAATTAGGGGCACAGAAAAGTACTCGGAAACCACAGATAGTTCATTCTCATTAGGCACATCCAAATCGTCCAATTCATCGGTTACAACAGACTCAAATGAAAAGGAAAAAGACGACCTAGACAGAATTCTGGCATCCGGGTTAACATCCCCAGGAGTACCAGACTCAGACTCAGTCGAGCTGGAATCTGATTCCGACTCACAGGACTCGGTGGAATCAGATTCCGGCTCACTACCTGACCCGGAACTGCTGGACAAAAATCCCTCCTCGTACTGCCAAGTGAGAGAGGGTGCGATTGATGCATCCAAGATAGTTGCTGGTCGGCTCGCAACCGTTTCATCCCCAATCATGGAAACCGCGAAGTTATCCCCCAAGCACTCTTGGTCGATCGGAGGATCAGAGATGAGACATGCCAGTGCTACCCCCCATTCAAGTTCTGTGCCCTCAGGATCCACTGCCTTATTCTGCTCATCCCCAGTCGTTGGGTCTGTCTGCTCTGTGGCAACATCATCCCCGGATAGTTGCAGGTCGAAGAAGATTTCGAAACCTGGTACGCGCTTCCTCTCCGCGTTCAACCATGGCTCTGGGAAGCCGCAAAATGGAAAGTCCTCCCCCTCCTGGACAAAGCATTCGTTCAGGGTACCCTGGATGGGCCTGTGCATTAGATCAAAAGGCTTCCCAGCCTGCTTCGCTCTAGCTCTGCTGGCCATTTCTTTTCCTTTCCTCACCCAGTCTTCTTTGGTGGGCAGATAACCCAGCCCAAAGGTGTGCGGGTTATGTAGCACTTCGGCCAATGCTGTGACTCCTTTCCTGCCGCTTCTTCCCAATCCCATCCCGGGGATATGTTGTAGCTTGTTCATGAGGTAGACGGATTGAGCACTGACGTACACACCTTCATTCACAGCCATAATGTTTTGCACCACCCGGGCCTCAGCCAAAGTAAATCCCGATATAAACACGTCCTCCATGCCGTGTTCAATCTCTAGGACTGGCGTAGATATCTTCGGAGGGGGATGGATTGATGAGTTCCCAAACACGATGGCTACTCCCTTTCCATAGGGGTATTTCATCATTTGATGTAGAGTGGATGAGACGGCCTTTACCTGATGCAACCAGGGTCGCCCCAAAAGCATGTTAAAGGATGCAGGGACCTCCAAGACATGAAAATCTACCTCGTGTTGTCCAGGCCCAATCTTGGTTTGGATTTTTACTGTTCCTAGGACATCCCTACTTGTATTGTCGTAGGCTCTGATTACTTGAGTGGTTGGTGTGAAGTCTGCGGGCTTCAACCCGATTGCATACGCCGTTCTGGCTGGGCAGACATTGATAGCGGACCCGGTATCAACAAGTACCACCGGAATCCATTTGTCCCTGCATTCTACAGAGATGTAGAGGGGTCTGTTATGATCCACGCCCTCAGGCGGCAGCTCCTTGTCTGAAAAGGTCAATGCCGAGGAACCTCCTCCCGGAAAAACCAGCCCAACCAGCTGCTCTGGTGTAGTTTCGATGGAGAGTTTGGCCTTGTCCATAGCAGATAGGACAGCCTGTCTATGTACCCTTGAAGCCATAAGCAGTCCCCAAATGGAGATGTCTGCTTGTATTTTCTTTAACTGCCTCAGTACAGCCTCTTCTTCAATTTGCTTCTCTCTTTGTTTCTCCGCCTCTTTATCTTTCCCCGATGCTTCGGGTTGATCAAGGTGTGGGGGCTTGAAATACCGCCCACTTCTAGTCATATGGTCTACCTCTTCGAGGTACCAGGTGCTGTCTGGTTGGCCACCCACCCAATCTTCGTTTGTGTGGGCGAGATACAAGTCGTCATCTTCCCACCACATCCCATTAGCATCTAACAGGCACCTGTCTGGTTCGGGCATGTTTGCACTCTCAGCATTTCCATTCCACATGCTCACAGCATGTCCTACCCTCGTGCTTACAGCACTTTCAACCTCTTCATGGTTCTTTTCTTTTCGGATCCTCTTAGAATCCCACTTCTTTTCTTGTTCCTCCAGTGTTAATTGTTCGGTTTTCAAAATGTCTTGATCCTGAGCGGAATTCTTTGTACCGGCGCTCTCCGGCAATTCGATCTGACTCTCGGCCCTTCCGGCCACAAATGGTACTTCTGCCCCTATCGGGCTTTGCTCCGATTGAAATTCCACGATGTCTGGCTGATCATCTAACCACCCAGTAACTTCCGCTGACTCCCCGTATTCAAACCAGTTGATAGTTGCATCCGCTGATTCTTGGTCGTTGAAAAATTGGAGGTTGGCGAAGTCCTGTTCCATTGTAGTCAGATCATCTACCCCTTGTTCAGGTCTGTCCCCCCGGATCATGCACACTTCAATCTTCTCTGGCAACCCCACACTCAGCTTGGACTGGCCTACTGATAAGATATATTCACTCGGATCATAAGCTCTTCTAGCTCGATTCCCAGACTGTTCCATCCCAGACTCAACAGTTTTGCTCTCCTCGGAAGCTTGCCCCATTCCATTTTCGGTGGTCACCACCTTTGGCTCAGATTGGGTTGTGAAGGTGTCCAACATGCACAAGTCAGTGCAATCAGGAAGGACTACCTCCGGCTTGGGTAGGTGAGAGGGAGTAATATAGATACTAGGATCGTAGGAAACGACCCCAGTTTGGATGAGGTTGACTCTTTTGGGTGGTGGATCTTGGTTATGTGCGGGGAGTGGGTTAGTTGTGACGTTGGGCCTTTCGGGAGGTACGATGATGTTCTTGTCAACGAGGTCTTGAATCTTGTGACGCAACTGGTAACATTGATCTGTGTCATGGCCATGCTGCTGGTGGTACGCACAGTATTTGGCTGGGTTGTGGGAAGGGGGGAGTGGATTCGGTAGTGGCCTCGGTTCCAGGGGTGTCAGATGCTTCTTCCTGATTAACACCCCCAGAGCCTTGGACAGGGGCATATATAGTGGAGTGAAGGTTCTTTGGCATCTGGATTGATATCTCGGGGCTTGGCTACTGCTCCCGGAGGCACTGGAAAAGGGTGTGGCCGCTGCAGGCCTTGATTGGGGAGGGGGAGTGGTGGTGACCATACCGACCTCTGAAGTCCTTGTATTGGCAGAGCCACTCGGGCCTGCGTTGTTATTACGGTTGAATGTTCTTCGGGGCTGCTCCCGATCCTGATCGATTAAACCTTGCTTCATCGCATCTTCGATTTGCACCCCCATATCGTGTAGATCTGCGAAAGTGGGGAAGGGAACTACAATCATCTTCTGCATAAGTCTTGGTTGGAGATTGCGCACAATCATCCGAATTTGATCTTTATCTGTTGGCCTTAAGGTCATCATTGATGCCTTTGCTCTCCACCGGGTTACAAAATCAGAGAAGGTCTCTTTTTGTTCCTGCCTCGTTGTCTCGATATCACGTGTTGTAATCTCGATCTGTGTATTATATGAGTATTGTGCAACGAAGGCCTCAGCCATCTCATCCCAGTTCCTCTTAACATCATTATCCAACTTTGCATACCAGTTGGCGGCCACTCCTGACAGGGTTCGGCCAAACAGCGAGAGCTTCTGTAGTCTAGTTAGGCCCATTGGCCTCAAGATATCTGAAAATAGCCGGAGATGGACCATGGGATCTCCAGACCCATCAAAACGGTCAATCTGCGGCATCTTAAATCTGTGCGGCAGTGTCTCGGCTACGTCAGTGTAGCCGTCTTCAATGTCTGGGATGGCCTTCACCCCCTGCGACTTCTTGAAGAGCTTTTCCAACTTGCTCAGTTTCAGAGCTGTCTGGTCTACCTCGAACTCAAATGGAGAGTCCGGGTGATTGGGTGTAAGATTCTTGGACAGTTGCGGCAGAAGCGGGGGCGGAGCTAGCCCCGTTGGAAGACCCATGTCCTCTTGGGCGTTTTGGAAGTTCGGCAGAGTGTCCTGTGGATTTGGGAGGGTATTCTGGGTGTTTCGGGTATTCTGGGGATTTGGGGGGGGATTCTGCCCAGTAGATGCCTGTTCGGGCAATGGAGCCCCTGGTGGAGGAGGGACCTGATGCGCCCCTAGTGGAGAAGGGACCTGGTGTGAAGCAGATGCGGCATTCTGCTGTTGTAATCTGGTGATCAACTCAGACTGCTGGGCCATGACAGCGGCCTGCTGTTTAGAAAATTCCGCTTAGCGGATGGCATCATCTTGCATTTGTTTCATGCTCTCATTCATCTGGCGCATCATCGCCTCCATTGTCGTATTCTATTGTTCCATTTGAATGGCCAGTAGATGTACCTCTATGGCAGACACAGAAATCTCAACCTGATTGTTTACTGTCAAAGCAGCCCTCTGTTTTGATAACCCCTGTTCCGACACACTGCGCCTTCTCGGCCTTCTTCTGGTGACTGGGGGTAGAGAGTGGAACACCGGATGTCCGTCAACTAGATCCTCGGATCGGTTGAGTCGGCAACCTCGTGTCCAAAGTGCTTGGGGAGTATCGACTGGTTCGGAAGCAATCGTGCTACAAACTGCCCTAGTAAAAAGATAATAAAGCAAAAGGAAATAAATGACCAGAAAAACGGGCAGCATAACAGCTTAAATTAGATACACACAACGCACAGTCGGGCATACAACACACAGTTAATAAGCTGGAAATACATTGTCCTCAACAACTGATTACTGTTCCTGTATCACTATTCCCCTAAACTGAATCGGATATCCTCAGACAACTGATTCTCAGATAACTGACTGATGCCCACAAGCCTGATGCCCAAACTCAACTGATACATGCATTCCCTGTAGAGACGCGCTCTAACAAGCACATAGCAGATAAGTGAGAGCCAAAAACACCCCTATGTTGGGGTAGGGTTTCCCTGTCCTATTTTGTCAGGAGCTAGGGTTTCACTACGCACGCAGCGGCTTCAAACAACCTATAAACGGGTAAGCAACCTGTCCTAGTTTGGAATGGTCACTATGGATCCGAATATGCACTAGGTCGAATGGTCAAAAAGGGTGCCCTGGTAAAACCGGGGTTTGTGTTCCCATGCTGTCAGAGCCCAGAGCCGATCAGCCTTACGGACATGACTTGACAAGACAAGCCTCCGGCAAATCGTTCGGGAATGGCATATGGCAAACACGGTGTCCTAGGCGCACCAATGCAAATGCAATGCAAAGAAACACACAAATGTAGTCAAAACCAGATATCATGAGTTCGAGTCAAGTTCTCTAAATCCCCAGCAGAGTCGCCAGAAACTGTAGACGTCCCCGAACGCATCCCGGGGGAAGGGGAGTGCGAGTCCCCCCCGTTCTGGTTCGATATTGGGTCACTACAGTTCAAAGGACTCAAATGTCACGGTTCTTAATCTTGAACCAAAGAGTCCAAATCCGGCAAATCGTTTTGAAAAAAAAAATAGATTTTTGAAAGAAGTGCCAAACATGGACTGCTTTGCCAGATAACAGAGTCGCCACCTAAATATTTTTTAAATGGGAAATTTAGGAAACCCTAACTCGGTGCCAAAGGCCACGTGTCCGTCATCACCAAAGTTGGCTCGGGAACTTGGGTACGATTGGGGAAGGTCACTTCGTGAGCACCCCCGCTTGCCCGGTCAAAGACCGGCCTCTACTAACCATGATATCTGTTTTTGAAAATATTGTGAGTTCTTATTTCAGTTATTAGCCTAGGTTACTATGTGATACGCACAGCATACAAGTATAGACTGAATCGCCTGAATTGGAACAAAACATTTCATGTTTTTTTGTTTGAAAATGGTTTGATGGTGCTACTCGCAAGTAGGCTAAGACGCGGATTTGCCACCCTCGGGTGGGCTTAGAAAACATGATTTTGCCACTATCTAGTGGGCTTAAAACAAACATTTGATGAATTGTCCCAATTCAAGTAACTCAACCTCCACCCATAGGCATTCAAGGCAGTTATATCACATAAGCACATAGCCTCATAGTAAGCATGCTATTCATGGCAACACTCACACACATGCAAGGATGCTAAAGCATAAAACTTACTGAGTACTCCAAGCCAAAACAGAAAACCGATTAGAAATCAATGCATGATCCTAGATACACAGAATTGCCTAATGCCACACATGCAAAGATGCAATTAAAGCAGGCTCGGCTATTCTAAACATGGCATATGGAATGCTACAACTATCATGTACTCAATTTGGAATTGAAATACAAATGCAGTTTGTATGATGCGCCGAGCCCGGTGTGTGCAAAACAGATGAATGATGCAAACATGCTGTCATACTGTATGCTAATTGAAACATGCCCTATATCTAACCATCGTAAGCGGGTAAATGGGAAGAAAGAAGTGGGGGTTGGAAGACATACATCACACTCACCCACACTTATTACAATTTTGCCCTCGCGCAGAGGGTCCGAATAAATAGTACAGTCCGAATAAAAGAATATTACAGATTTCTAATTAATTTATAAATTAATTACAAAAAAGTAAAACTGGCATGCAAGCCAGGGACTGCCTTGCTACTGATGAGTGACGTATGCCGGGCTGCCTTGGTGCGGAAATCCACTGGGATGTCCTAATTAGCCTCTGTTTGCAATATTTCTCGAAATGCGTGCCAGACTCCGAAAAGTTGCTGTTTCTCCGTTTTGCTGCAACAGAGAGCAATAAAAGGGCATAGCAATGTATTTCACAAATATATGCATGCCTCGATCCTCGTGCCACCAATCACGCATCTCGATGCATGATGGCCGAAGAATCGGATTGCACAACTCAATATAGGATGAATGCATATGAATGCTACAACAAAACCTAACTCCATCATGGATAATCCGGAGTGTCGGTGACTTGGGAATTGAGACCCGTTCCGTCACTCGGAGTACGGAACATACCTTGTTTCCTGTGCCCGGGCTAACTCCTATCCCGAACACGATGCAATATGCACGATATGCATGAATGCAACTAAAATATGATCTAGCTTGCACAATGCTATAAAAATGAGATGCCTCGAAATGCGTGCACGCGGGCACGCAAACCGAGGCGATGATACTAAAGCATGAAATAACATGAAATATGATATACGATGAGACTAAAGTGAGATGCCTCGAAATGCGTGCCCACGGGCACGAGAACCGAGGCGGTGACATATAGACATGAAATGGCATACAGAGTGCAAATTGGACTTACACTAACATGAGAGGGCCTCAGCCACACTCACATAAGAGGCCGTTGGATAAAAATGAAGTGCCCCGAAATGCGTGCACACGGGCACGCAAACCGAGGCAAAGGCATACGCAATGCAAATGACATGGAAAATGCAAATTGGGCTTACACTAACATGAGAGGACCTCAGCCGCACTCACATAAGAGGCCGTCGGATAAAAAAAAGAAGTGCCTCGAAATGCGTGCACACGGGCACGCAAACCGAGGCAAAGGCCCTAAGGCATGCAAATGACATGCAAATGAGACGTAGCATATGGCATATGGAAAATGTAAATTTCAGCAGCCAAAATGATGCAAAAACAGCCCCCGAATTATAGCAAAATCACACCCGATGCCCGAAATGCTATGCTAAGCACCCGAAATGGCCTACAGCTATGCCAATCATGCACAATATGGACATGACATGTAAAGGAAGATGCTAGGCAGCCCCTAAAATAGCATTTTTCCAGCACAAATAATGGCCAAACAACAACCACAAGTATGGAAAAAATAGCATGCAAAAATGGGAGAAAATAGGGGAATAATGAAACAAGTGGTATGTACAATGCCCAAACTGAAAAATACAGTTCTACAACATTAAAGAGGGACAAAAAATATGCACATTTACAAGAGATGACATTCCCCAATTCAGTATGTAGATATGCTCAAAATAGCATGCAAAATATGAGCCAACAAAGGCTATAACATGAGGTATCAAAAGGATGCACCAAACAGCCTAAGACCCTTAACAAAAAATGAAGAATGAGTTATTTTAAGACTCTTTCCAAGCCTGATGAAGGCTCAAAAACAGAAGCATGATGAGCTAGCAAGGCATGCAAAAATAAGGGGGTATAAGAGGGTATAACATGAAGTACCAAAATTATTCACCAAATAGCATAATACCCTTAACAAAACATGACAAGAAGGAAAAAATAAGGCTCTTTTCAGGCCTGATGAAGGCTGAAATCAGAATCCAAATAAGCTTAAAAAGGCATGCAAAATGGGGCCAAAGAGAGGTACAAAGAGAGGCCATGCATGGAGGCCCCAAACAAGATTGATCCCTTCTACAATGTTGTAGAGGGACCTAAAATAAGCTCAATCTCAGTTAATGGAATGCTCAAAATCAGACTTCAAATAGGCTAAAGAAACCATGCAATTTTACGGTAAATTAGGAGAATTACAAAACAAGTGCATGATAGAACCACCAAACATGGTTGAGCCCTTCTTCAATGTTGAAGAGGGGCTCAAAATAAGCCCACTCACAGTTTATATCAGGCTCGAAAATGGATCACTCATGATCCAAACAAAGCATGCAAAATATTGGCACAAAGAGTGATATTGAAAGAGGTGCATGATAGAGATGCCAAACAAGGTTGAGCCCTTCTACAATGTTGTAGAGGGGCTCAAAATAAGCCTAAAATCAGTAGGGGTCAGAGCCCAAAACAGTGAGGAAGTAGGGTAAAGAATTGATGCAAAAATGTGCTAGAAAAAGGGAAATGAAGACTTACCCTTGAAGACAAGTCTTTTGATGCTTCTTGGCTTGAATTTGTTGCTTCTTAGCCTCTGAAAAATCCTTCTTTGCTGCTGGAATGGAGGTGGTGATGGTGAAGCTTAGGGTTGATGAAGGAATGAGCTAGGGACTTAAAGATTTTTTAGGGTTTTGGAGATGAAGATGGAGGCTATGGGAGATATGCTCTTGAGAAGAATTTTTGTAACCCTAACAAAGGAGCTCATCAGCCCCTTAAATGGACCAAAAGGGGTGTAAAAGGGGAGGGAAATGCACCCAAGCTTTCCCTCCCAAAATATCCCCCGGAGGGCTGAGATATTTGGAAAAACAGCTGGACAGCTGTAAAGTGGTCAAAAGCAGGAAGCAGGCCGGCCAGGTGCTTTTCTTGAAGATGGCCGGCCGGCCACCCCACTGGTCGGCCAGCCACTCCTCATGGCCGGCCAGCCAAGGCCAAAAATGAAGTGAAGAATTAATGGCCGGCCACCATATTTTGGTGTCCTCCCAGGTGTGTAGAACAAAACCCCATGGTTGGAATTTGGCAACTCTGAAACAGGAGGCACAACATTCAACTTGAAAGAGAGGCTCAAAAATGAAAACAATAATTACTGGCTGACCACCACTTTTTAGGGTCCTCCCATGTCCCCTCATCACAAATATGTAGTCTCGGCTCGAAGAAAATATCCCTACGGTGTTCAACATTAGCCCGGAAGTGAGCAAAACGGACGCCGGAGGAGCGAAACTGGTTTTCTGAGACAATTGCTGTCCTCCCACCCTCCAGTGATCTTCCTGGTGCTAAAACAGAGGTACCTGCCAAATTTGAACAAAAACTAATGCAAAATGAATGCTCGGGGCCCAAATCACGCAGTTCGGGGTCCCGAAAATGGGCTGTTGGGCATCGGGAGTGGTGTTCGACCACGAAGTGGGTATCTGAGACCCCAGTGTCCCTCGGTATGAATTAAATGAGATGCATGCCAAAAACCGGAGAAATCGGAGATGGTTGGGCGGTCCCGAGCCGAGGCACACGGCCTGACGGCTCCGAAAATCGGAAACCGGGCTCCGAAATGGGCAAAATGGCCTACGGCCACGAAAGATAGCCCACGGCCACCGAGAGATAGCCTACAGGACCACTCCCTTCCCTCAGGAAAGAAAACAGAGAAAACCGAGTCTGGTTCGCAAACCGATGCAAGGCACAGAAGAGAGTTCGGAAGTCCGGAGACAGGGCGCACGGCCGCGACTCTGAGACTTCTGAACGAGCACAGTATGCAACATCACCAAGCGCTCAATCAGTGACATCTGAGTCTTAAGGTCGGTCAAAAATGGGGTGTCTACAGTAGTAGACCCGACAATATAATTGTAATGACCTAGAATTTTTTTTAAAAAAATAGACACTGCATAATTTAATTGAGTAAATTTTTAAATTTGACTGCTGTGTAAATTCTGTGCGAAAACAGTTCGGTTTTGTATTATTTTAAAATAGTTTCCGATCTCATAAAATTATGAAATTGTTATATGTTGTTCACATACGTGTCTAGCACGTTGGGTAAAAATTTCAGAATTTATTGATGAGTATTTATTTTTATGAAAATTCGTGGACTGATCGGTGTTTGATATAGTGTATAGAAGAATTTGAAAGTGAGTTTTGGGTGTTTGGACCATGATTTGAGATAAATTAGTTGGGTTTATTTTAATATATAACTGGACCATGTTTGACTTATAGGTGGGACCCATGGTTTAGATTCAATTTAATTTGAATTTGTTTGTGACTCATGTTTAACTGTTTGGTCCTTTTTAATTATATAATTGGTAATAACCACCTTGGGAGCTGTTATTATTTATTATAACCCTTTATAATAAATATTTAAAACTTAAATTTATGGTATGTACCATACGGTGAAAATTTATATATTTTATAAAGAATGAAATATGTATGTATTGTGTAATTAGCAAAATATTATATTTTGTAGTGTACAAAAATGTTATATTTTGTGGTGAGAAAAATTATATCATTTTATAATTTATATTATAAAATTCGGAATTATTATTATAAAAATTAAATTTTTTTTTTTTTTTGAAAAATCCACCATTGAAAAAGCAAACTCACATGGGGTTGTTTCCCCACTTTTTTCTTCCCATCATTTCCTTTCCTTTCCTTTCATTTCATTTCTTTGTTGGATTGAGCAGAGAGCTCTGCTCCCTCGGTCTCTCACCCAGCGTCTCTCTCTCTCTCTCTCTCTCTCTCTCTCTCTCTCTCTCTCTATTTTCCATGGTTGCTCAAGCTTTGAGCTTAGAGTGAGTTTTTAGAGTGAGATTTTGCAAAAGTGTTATAAATGAAAGTTGGAGAGCTCATTGTGATCTTCACAATGGTCGTTTCGGATTTATGATCGGGTAAGATTTGCCTTTCAGATTTGCTCTTCTTTATTATTTGAGGTAAGGACTTTCTTCATATTTTTACATTAAAGCTATGTTAAGGTTATTTTGAGAAAATATATCATTATAAGAGGTATGGCATATAGATATATTTTTAGATTTTTGTTTGGTAATTTTTGGAAGAAAAATTATGTTGATATGTTAAGAATGTTAGTATTTTGATATTGATTTTGGAAAAATCATTTTGTGTTATTAATTTTGTAAAAACAAATCCGAAAATAGAATTTAATAGTTGTATGGATTGTATCTACTTCATCTTATGATTAGATGATTTATTTTGAGAAATATAAAGTTGAATTTTTTTATCTTTGATTTGCAATTTATTTTTGAGAAAAATAAATTAATGTTGAGGAATATGGAGTAAATGCTTAAGTAGGAATTATAGAGTTGTTTTGGGATTAAAAACTCTAAAAGTGTTATATTCATGATATTTTATAAAAGATGATATGTTGATGATTAAGTTGTGTTCATTTTTATGAAAATAAAAATATGAAATGTGGACTTTCGAACTCAAAATCTTGAAAATGTTACTATTGGGCATATTTCATAAATTTTGATGTAAATATCATGTTGGTTAAGTAATTTTAGAAGAAGTTGTGAAATTGTTATTGGTAGAGAATTTGGTAAAAAAAAAAATATTACCTTTTAAATAGCTTGGCATGAAAAATGGTTAAGTTGAAATATAATTATGTTTGAGGGTTGAGGCATGTGAAGTTAGGTTTTGTATTATTAATTTGAAAATTTTTGAATATAATAAACTTACTAATTTAGTGGATTAAATTAGTTTTGGTTAAAAGGTTATATCCATTATGGTTAAAAGTGTGTTATTAAGATTATACCATAACTTTTGGTATAGTAGGATGGTAATGGTAATATTTAATTTGTAGGGATTTTCTACACTCTAATATGGTTTTGAGCTTAGTTATTTGCTATTATGTATAGATGATGAGATTTGGTTGTGGTTTTGACAAATCTAAGATTTGGGTGTTATATGGAAAAGAGGAATTTTTGATGAATATGAGGTAAACGATTATGAGGCTTGAATATAAGATCATGTTGTGCCAAATTAGTTGATTTTGGTGTTTGGGTTGATATTTGGTGAAAGAGGGATTTTTGGCCTAATTTGATTAAATCATTATTTTGCATAAATAATCGGGATTAACATCAAAAACGTGAAATTGAAAGGTTGTGATTATAAATGGTGATATTGGATATGTATTATCTCACCTATGGAAGTTTTGAATAAACTATTTATTTTGATATTAAACATCTCTTTAGAAATAATTGTATTGGGCTATCGTTGGAGGATAGCTATGATTGTTGTAAAAATTACATGAGGATTAGGCGATTTAATGCTAATCCATAGTTGGTGTCATTGAATATGATCATATTATAAATACATTGTATATGTATGTTTATTGGGAGGAGAAAATGGATGTACTCCATATGTGATTATGTTTATAAATACATTGCATATGTATATTTGTTTGGGAGGAAAAAGGGGATGGACTCCATTCAAAACAAGTTGACCGGAGTGTCCTGGGTGAAAGACCCGAAATTTTATATATAAATGGGTACCGATTCCT
>CM039308.1:11894679-12070679 GCA_022316695.1 Camellia oleifera | reverse complement strand
AAAAATCTTTACGCTAATTTCTTTGGTTGACACCAAAATTTTGGGACTTTTAGTGAGAAAAAAAAAATTGTCACTAATTATAAAATTATTTGTGAGGAATATATTTTTGTCACAAATAATTTTTAATATTTTTGAGATCTTTTGGTGAGAAAATAATGTTGTCATCAATTTTGGTGGAAAAATTTTGACATAATGAGCGGCAATAAATAAAAAAAAAAAAAGGTATTAATTTTTTTTTTACCCATTTTCTATTTATCATCTCTCTCTCTCTCTCTCTCTCTCTCTCTCTCTCTCTCTCTCTCAATAGGGTATTAATTTTTGTTTTGCTTCTTTTCTGTTTATCAACTCTCTCTCTCTCTCTCTCTATATATATATGTATATCAAAACACACGATGTCTCCACCATCGCTACTCCACCTTCAACGCCTACACTATCATCAGCCCGTCTTGCATAATCAAAGCTCCACTCTTTGCATCAAACCCAGGTTCTTTTTTCTCTATTATTTTCTTGTATTGCATCGATTTGTATCTAGGGTTGGTAACAAAGATACAATTACTTTGTATTGGTATGACGAAAACCACCGCCACATGAATGCATATGAGTGGGAAACTAGGAATTTATTATCCGGGAAGCTCAAAGGGTTTGGGACAGTAGGGAGGATGATGGAGAATTTTCGGGTCCGAATGGACAATTATTTATTTCATTTGAGTACTAAATTGTTCTGTTTGGTTTGGAATGAAAAGCTTAGTAGTATTGTACATTGCTCCAAATTTGTAGTTGATAAATCATGCTATTCCCATGACAACTGCAATGGGTCTCTTTGTGCTTGGGTTCTCTCTTCTCAATATTATTATCTTGGTCCCAACACAACTCTTTATGATGCTACACTTATGTAAGTGTCTGGGTTTCTCTTCTCTGCTGATAAATGCTTATTTTCTTTGACCCTTCTTCACCCATTTTGTCATTATTTGATTATGAATTTGAGTAGAAAACTTGATTTGATATGAATTACTGATTTTTTTTTTTAAAAAAAACAAATTTTCATCAAAATCGTTTTTAAAAAAAAATCCGTTCTCAACTCAAATTTCACTTTCCATCAAATTTGATGAAAAAAAAAAACATTTCCAATTGTTCGTCAGTTTTTAAAATTTTCATCAAATTTGAATTTGATAAAAGATTTGATGAGTTTTCAAGTTGATGAAAGCTTTGGAGATAGTTTTTAGGACATTTTTATCAAATTTGATGTAAGAAAATGTGAAGGATTGAAGAAGCTCTTATATGTGTATCAGTCTAAGTGAGAGCATCTCCAACATTTCACTAATTTTGTCAACTAATTTAATTTTAAATGAGTAAAAAATTTTGATTTGATATAAACTATTACAGTCATTTCATAAAAATCTTTTTAAAAATTCATCTTTTATTCCAAATATTTCTTTTCATCAAATTTGATGAGAAAAAAAAAATTATTTCCAATGCTTCATCTTTTTAAATTTTCATCAAATTTGAATTTGATAAAAGATTTGACGAGTTCTTAATTTAATTGAAAAAACCACCCTTGATTTGATGAACATTTGATGAAAGGGTTGAAGATAATTTTAAATAATTTTTCATCAAATTCAGGAATAAAAAGTCTCTATTTGATTCTACGGGAAAGATGCAACCACATCAAGAAAGTAGCTCGGCAATGAGTGTGGAACTCCCTAACTGAGTTGGCAGGGAAGCTGAGAATACCATGGTAAGTAAAACAAAATTACCATGTTTATTTAAGGGTGAGTTGTTAGTTATTCCTTTGTGCTCTAGCTTGTAATTGATCTATCTACGCAACCCCCAAAATGAGAAAAAAAACTTATTTCTGTACATTATTTGGTCTGTGCTTTGTTATTTCTTAATATTTGGTCTTTATATAGATAAATCTATAATCTAATTCACATGGAATGTTCCCCCCTTCTCAGGTACAAATCGGTTTCATTTTTTTTGGCTTGTCGAAATTGACCTTCCATTTCTTAGCATTTTTTTTATCAGCAAAAAAGAGATTCATTGATGCAATATAAAAGTACAAGGTGTATAGAAAAATTACATCAAGAAGTCACAAAAAGCCAAGACGAAAAGTATCATAGCTTAAATATCATACCCTAGCTAGATTGAAACATTAATCAAAGCCAAACAAATGCAAAGTCAAAGGCCAACAAGAAGAAATCAAGAACACACTAAAAATTAAGAATCTAACAGAGCAATCCAAACACTTCTTTTCTTAGCATTTGAAGCTTGTCAGCTATTTCATGGTAATTGCACTATACAGTCTATACTTATTTGGTTTTTCCATAGTAAGCTTTTGATTTTTTGCACTCTAATTGTTTGGTCACAAAGAGAATTGAGAGTAGCTTTGAAATCTGTATAGCCTATCAAAAAAATAATTAATAGGTGATTGTATTAGCTTCTTTATCTAATTTCATTGGTTTGAAGTTTGTACAAGTTAGTTTGGTTCGAGTAATTATTGTGAGCTAGGTCAAATAAGCCTTAATTTTTTAATGCCTACATGTATTTTGTCTGTGATTCAATTTTATTAATCTTTGTATAATGTTGAATTTGTTTCAATTTAATGCTCACTTAATGTTAGCATGTTCAACTGAGGGTATGGATTGAATATAAGTTGGTATGCTCACTTAAAATTTCTGAAACTCATGGACAAACAAGGCAAAGGAAAAAGACACTAGCAGAGGTAAAATAGCTCGTGCTTAGAATTACATGAAATTCAGTCGAGACATGGAAATGCCATGGCAACCAGTACGCATCGCTTCACCATGGCCTACTATGGATTACAGTCAAATTCCAATATTTAAGCCTTTATTTTCATGATCTTGCCGTTTTAAGAAATATTTGATTCGTCTATAACTTGGCATAGATGAATCCAATTGGAGCTAGATTTTTTTCTTAGTATATGTATTTTTATTTTCCAGATTTGAGCTTAACTCGAATATTTCTATTTTTGGTGATTTTTTGTACTTTCTTTGATTTAGTCTTGATTAGCAAGTATTCTCTTTTTCGATTTATTTTTCAATTTAATTAAAACTTCATTTTAGTATAAATTGTAACGCCCTCAAAATAAACTCATAAATCATACATTCAAGACATCCATAAACTTAAGAGAATAAAGCATAATTCTATTTATCAGAGTATTCGTTACAAAAGTATCACATGTTGACATCAAAAGTATATGCCCTACGGGCTTATAACTTTCCAAGCCAACACTTGGTTACAAAAAGGAGAGTACTAACTCAAAACATAAAATAAGCCCTTGGCTTGATTTACATGTAATACACAAAATAATCACAAAAAGATAAGCCTTCAACTTCTACAACCTCCCAAGCTAAGACTTTGGAGGCGGCATATCACCTGCACTTGAAAATAATGTCCTATATAGGGTGACCCAACGCCCAATAGAGATATGCTAAACATAATATGAGCAATAACTAAAACATAAGCATTCGATAAATGTTAACACTGGTCAACCAACTTTCAGCACAATCCAATTCCATGACAAATATGTCCATGTTTCATTTTACTTTCCTTTACTTAACCAATTATCAATTCATAAACATGGCTCAGAACTTGGCCAAACAATTAAATGAGATTACAACTCATATCAACAATACTTCCATTTCAAATGAGATAACAACTCATGAAAAAACACTTCCATACTTCACAATAGATACACATATTTGCTGTATCAATATCATATTAAAACACTTCAATACTTCACAACAGATACACATTTTGCTCTATCAATGGAGTCTATCCCCTGTCTCTTCCCAAATAATATCCGGTTTAGGAGTCCATCCCCTATCTCCTCCCACACAATACAATATATATAAACAATTATCATATACATGATCAATCAATACACATATTTGATATATTATTCCAATCGTCATATTCAATGACATATTCAATCGATTAGTTTTAATTCACCTAATCATCATACAGTGTCTACAACAATCAAGACTATCCTCAACTAATAGCCCAAAGTAATTATTTCTAAACAGATAATAAATGCATCAACAGATAAATCATCAACATTTTCAAAAGTGAGCGATTAATAAATCCAACTCCAC
The DNA here is from genome assembly GCA_022316695.1 of Camellia oleifera. Classification (NCBI taxonomy): domain Eukaryota; kingdom Viridiplantae; phylum Streptophyta; class Magnoliopsida; order Ericales; family Theaceae; genus Camellia; species Camellia oleifera. The sequence goes on along the minus strand of CM039308.1, from coordinate 12,066,567 downwards.
CATTCAATCTCATCTTAAGTCAATTTCATCATTTCCATCCTAATTACATATTTCACAATGAAAGTCATTAATTACACTAATGACCCAATAAAACCCAAACATGGCATTTTCCCATTTTTTTCCCAATATTGACCCAATGGTCCAAATATCATTAATAAACATTCATAACCTCATGTTAAGACCCATATACACATATAGAGTTCAAAAGGAACAAAACCCCTCTTTTCAATATTTCAAATCTCAAACCCTAACTTCCCAAATCAAACCATTTATACAAAATGCCCAATATCTATGTTAAAGATCATAAAAATGAGTAGTTATCCCTACCTCAAATGGAGAGACCCAAATGGAGAAGTTGAAGAAAACTCAAAGTGCTCCAAACCAAGAGATTTTCGGATCAAAGTGAAGCCCACACAAAGCACAACCCTTTTGACAAAGGGGCTAGGCTAGAAACACACTAGAACTAGATCAAACTGTAGAGAGAAGTTGAGATCTAGAGTGAGAAGCTCTCAAGTTTGTGTTTTGAAAAGTTAGAGAGAGAGAGGAAGCCGAAAAAGTGACCAAAAAGCTGTTGTTCGGACTGATATAAAAATAGGTCCGCTCGAGAGTGGAACGCCCCGCTCGAGCGTCAGACACAGACTTACGCTCGAGCTTCAAAAGCGTCGCTTGAGCATTGGATGCACACTTCCAGGAGTTTTGCAGACGATGGTCCCCGCTCAAGCATAAAAGTGGACGCTCGAACGTCCGATGACCTACAGCACAAAATGCTGAGAGATGAATAATCACGCTCGAGCGTCAAAACGCCTGCTCAAGCGGAGAAACAACAACAAAGGCCCCGCTCGAGCGTGAAGGCCAAAAATTGGGCATCAACTCTTGGTTTCCAAACACAACCAACCTGTTTCAAACCTGCCCAGCACAACCCAATTGTAGACACCCCATTTTTGACCGTCCTCAAGACTTGGACGTCACCGTTGGAACACTCGGTGATTATCCATGTGTGTGTTCGTTTGGAGTTCCCGGAGTTCTCGGCTCGCGTGCCGTGCCTCAGGACCTCCGAACTCGACCGTTTGTGTTTGGTTTTGCACCAAACACCTGTGATTTGCCGTTGAGGGGCAGGGAATGCCTTCTGAGGCATCCCCACACACCACCGGCTGGGGCTAGAGGCTACCGGCTGGCTGTAGTTGTCACCGGCACTATATTGTGCCGGTCGGCACTATTTTGTGCCGGTCGGCACTGTTTTGGGCGAAATGACCATTTTGCCCTGCCGACCACTGTGCACTTGCTTGGTGAGATATTTTCTCACAGCTGTTTGCAACTTGTTTCCCCTCCATACACGTGTATGGAGGGATGGGCTTGCTTAGTGGCCAAGCTTGTAAGCTTTTGGCCTATAAGAGGGAAGCTCTCCCTCTTGGCTTGGGGGTTAGCAATTTTTAGAAGGTTAGCCATTGTTAGAGAGTTGAAAGCTCTGGTTTTTAGGGTTAAGTTAGATATACACTTTGTATCTCTCTTTTTCTCTTTGAACTCTAGGTGTTTAGTCCATACTATTGCACTAAAGCACCTAGTGTTCCACCTTTCTCTTGGAACTGAAGCTCCAGCAGGTTGTTCTTGGAGTTTTTGGTGGTTTTTGAGCTCAAGGAGGCAACAACATCAACCTTTGTGAAGGTAGTCAACAAGGGTAAGAAACTTACACTTTATTCCCCATTTTTGCAACTTGTTTTTACCTAGTTTAAAAACAGTTTTTGGCCTAGTGTTAGGCACATCAAATCTCTGTTTTTAAGTCCTCTTTATTGTATATTAAGAGTGCTTTGTGGTTTGAGGAACTTTGACCACCTTTAGGCCTTGAAAAGGCCACTTTTTGTGCCATTTTGGAGAGATCCGAGATTTTGGTCTTGGGATCTCTTCACCACTGAAATCTTGAGGGATTTCAGTGGTGAAGAGCATGCCTTGAAGTCTCAAGGAGGAGAGGGCCACCCCCTCTCCTTGATGTCCTTGAAAAGGACAAGTTTGGCTTCTTGTGAGAGTTCCATGTTTAGTTGTGTATTGAGCATGTTTTGGTTGTTTACCATGCTTATGTTGCCATATTATAGCATGTCTTCAAGTGGGTTTTAGTACTCTTTGCGTGATTTGCATAGTTACTTTGTAATGCCTTAATATTGCCTTAACATGACTAGCTTGTTAGCCCTAGTTTTTAGCATGTTTTAGGCTTAGACTTGTGAAGTTTGTAAGCTTATTTTGTCATGCTTTAGCTCTGTCCATGATCATTTCGGTCATTCTTAGCATGCATTTTGTAGCTCCTTTGTATTTGGCTTGTTGGCCTTAAAAGCATGAATGTATGGTATGCTATTCTAGCTTTGTATTTGATGGTTGGGACCATCTTCCATGCTATTTCAGTCCCCCATACATGCTTATTTGATTGCCTAGCATGCATCTTTAATGCTTTGGTTACATGTGTTGTACATCCCTTTGAAAGTGCATGTGTGCATGCCCTTGATTTTGAGCCTTTTAGATGCTATCTAGGTGTGCCCCTAGCCTTGTTTAGGTCTGCATGTGACCTGTTTTGAGCCCCCTTGGCCTTGTGAGGCTTGGTGGGTTTGGCCTTGGTTTAAGCCTTCATGGCTTGTTTCAAGTACTTGGGCCATTTATTGTGTATTTGGCTTGCTTTGTTGCATGTTTTGGCAACATGTTTTGCTTGATTTTCAGAGCTTACAATGCATGCTATTAGTCCATGTTTGGCCTCTTTAAGAATGCATGAGAGTTGCTTATGAATGCCTAAGTGTTGGACCATAATTGTATGCATGTGTGTGTGCATTCTAGCCTTCATTTTCGAGCATGTTGGCCACTGTTCTTGGGCCTTTTAGAGCTGTCCAATTCATGTGTAAGTCCATTCCTACTTTGCTTTGCATGCTTGTATGTTTACACAACAATATTCTTGCATTGCATTGCCATATTGCACGCTAGATGACATGCTTAGGGTTGCATTGACATTGTGCATGTTGGACCTCTTGAAGTGAGTTTGATAGAGGTTTGGCACCTTTGTTTGCATTGCATGCATTTGAAATCAAAGTTGCACTCTTGGTTCTTAGGGCCATCACGCATGGAAATGCGCGATTGGTGGCCCGGGAATCGAGGCACATGCCCTCTTAAGTCCATAGCATGATGAGGGATGTGCTTGGTGCATATATGCCTTGAGTTGCATTGCCTTGCCTTTGGTTTCCTCTGCTGCTGTCAGTTGCAGGTTCTGCAGGGATAAAGGGCCGATCGGCACTCTTTATTGCCGGCCGGCTGCCTCTTGGCAGCCGATAATGAAATTCAGAGCCGGTGGCTTCCTCCCTCAGCCGGTGTCTCCCTGCCTCAACCGGTGATGTCCCCCAGTGCTCTGAGAGGCACCCCTGAAGTTTTGGGAATTTTCAGAGAAGGAGAGCAGAGGAAACAGAGGCCACACCTGGGCGACAGTGTAGTTCCGAGCGAGTCCCGGGCACACGCGGCAGTCAGCCCTCCTCCCGAGGCATTTATCGCTTAAATAGATTAATTATTTGATTTAATTAATTTGGTTGATTTGTAATATTTAATTAGCTAGAATAGTTAGTTATTTATTCGGCTTGTATTATTATTTGGTCCCTCCGAGCGAGGGCGAATTTGTAATAAGTGTGTGTGAGTGGGTGTATGTCTTCCAATCCCCATTTCTTTCTCCCTTTTTATTTACCTGCTTATGGTAGATTAGGGCATACTTATTTTTAGCATACCCTATGCAACGCATGCGTGCATTTCATGCATTTGTTTACATGCACCGGGCTCGGTACATCATACAAACTGCATTGCAATTTTCAATTCCAAATTGAACACGTGCTACGTGAAACATTTCACATGCCATGTTTAGGGTTAGCCGAGCCTACTCTAGATTGCATTTATGCCTGTGTTGCATTAGCCACTTAACATGAACTAGGTCATGCATGTTTTGCTAACTAGTTTACTGTTTTGGCACGGAGGACGATGTAAGTCTTCTTGCTTTAGCATATCGCATGCGTGTGATTGTTTGCCATGACAATAGGATTGCCATGCGGCTAAATGCTTACATGATAAACTATTTGTATGCCTGTGGGTGGAGGTTGGATTGCTTGAGTTGGGAGTACTCATTGAAATCCGCATTTTAGCCTACTTGCGAGTAGCAAAATCTAACACGTTTTCGAGACAAAAACGGATATGTAATGTTTGTTTCCAAACTAGGCGATCTAGTCTATACTTGTTTGCTGTGCGCATAACATAGTAATTCTAGGTTAATAATTGGAATAAGGGCATGTAATGTTTTCAAAAAAGGATATCACGGTTAGTAGAGGCCGGTTTTCGGACCGGGCGAAAGGGGGTGCTCATAGCTGACCTTCCCCGATCGTACCCAAGCTCCCGAGCCGAGTAACTTTGGTGATGACGGACGTGTGGCCTTCGGCACCGAGTCAGGGTTTCCTAAATTTCCCATTTTAAAAATATTTAGGTGGCGACTCTGTAATCTGGCAAAGCGGTCCATGTTTGGCACTACTTTTCAAAAAAATCTGTTTTCTCAAACGATTTGCCGGATTCGGACTCTTTGGTTCAGATTTAGAACCGCGACACAAAAGAGAGTCCGAGCTGTAGCCGAGGTCCCCCGCGGGACGTGCTACAGTTTCTGGCGACTCTGCTGGGGATTTTAGAGAGCTTGACTCGAATTCGTGATATCCTGTTTTGACTACATTTATGTGTTTCTTTGCATTGCATGTGCATTGGTGCGCCTAGGACACCGTGTTGGTCATCTGCTATTCCTGAACGGTTTGCTGGAGGCTTGTCTTGTCAAGGCATGTCCATAAGGCTGACCGGTTGTGGGCTCTGCCAGTATGGGAACACAAACCCCGGTTTTTACCGGGGCACCCTTTTCGACCATTCGACCTAGTGCATATCGAAATCCATAGTGACCATTCCAAGCTAGGACAGGTTGCTCACCCGATATAGGTTGTTTGAAACCGCTGCGTGTGTAGTGAAACCCCAGCTCCTGGCAAAATAGGACAGGGAAACCCTACCCCAATATAGGGATGTATTGGCTCTCATTTACTTGCTATGTGCTCTTAGAGTGTATCTCTACAGGAATGCATATACCAGTTTGCAAGTCTGAATATCCAACCCGAGGGCACTAGTATCAGTGATTGTTGGGAATCAGTTATATCCGTGGATATCAGTACAGTTTTGAACAGTAAATCTGGGGAACAGTGATCAGCAGTATAGTACCGTTGTTCGGCTACACCTGTGTTTGATCTGTCTGGGGCTGAAATACCGTCTGTTTTCCGTTTCAGTTCAGAAATTCAGTGAGTTGATCCAGAGCAGTTAGTGTCTTCTCCTTGCTGAGGCAGGACTGAACATGACGCAGAACTCTGAAGAGATTGTGGGCATGACGGCCGCGTTGAGTCAGGAAACCATCCCACAGAGTGATGCTGCTGTTGATATGCCGCACCCGCCCAGGTCACCCGCTGCACAACCAGTCTGGACTCCCCAGTTCTATCAGGCTCGCGAGCCCACCACATTCGAGTTAATGGGGATGATAGGTGATCTCCAAAGGTCTATGGCAGACCTTGCTTATGGGATGTCAGCCCCACCACCGGTTGCACCATATGCCGGAAATTTCGAACCCCAAGAGCCCCCGCTGCTGGGGCGGATTGTGATCGAGCTCAATCAGTCGGAGATGACCTCCACCCACAACAGTGATGTACCAGTACCAACCCAAACCTCTCATCAGGCCGAGGCCAGAGGAAAAGATAAGATGAAAGCAGATACCGACCCCATTGAACAACTGCTGTGGGCAGTAGAGGCTTTGAAAGCCGGGGGAATGAATAAGCAGCAGGTATCCGCAGTTATGACAAAAGCTATGGAGAATGCCTTCCCCACCCCGCCTGAGGGCAGTACCAGTCGACCAGAGAATCGGGACAGGCCCCGTCATGCCAAAACAGCTTCTCCCATTCCCAATCCTGCACTGGGAAAGAATCAGAAACCCAAGGCCGCACCTGCCGACCCATTCGCCAGTACATCTAGCAGGAGTGTTCAGGCTCCAAAGTACCTGCCCCGAGGGCGCAGGGCCTTCCATCCTCTTTACATGCCTTTGTCTAGGGCACTTCTGATTTTGGCCAAGAAGGGGCATCTTACACCTCTCGATCCTAGGCCACTCTCCAAACCCCTTCCAGCGGACCATGATGCCACTCAGTACTGTGCGTACCATCAACAGTGTGGCCATGCTACTGATAACTGCTTCCGCCTCCGCCACGAGGTACAAGACTTGATTGATAATAAGATCATCCTTCCGCCAACCTCGGCCAAGTCAATTACTACGGAGTTCTTGGACTACGAGGATACAGATACCGAAGGCACAGATACCGCGAGTATGTGATCAGAAGATGAATCGCCTGCGGGCAACATTTGGTACATTTTTGATGTGGTGTTTGGCACGCAATTTTGAGTACCCGCCGATGCTAGTTTTGTAAATCCTGACTTGGGTGTCGAGTCAGTCTTCTGTTTTGTTGTTAAGTTTGTCTCATTGTTTTGAGACAGTCCTTTTGCTTAAGGGTCTGTCTAATTGTAATGAGTCAATCCCTCTTCTGTATAGAATGTTAGGTGACTTCGGGGTTGTTGCCTCAAGCACCGTTTTGTTTTGTAATTACTTCTTTTGCTTTCCTTTTGGGTCTGCCTCTGTTGGAGCCAATTTACATCCGGGGAACCTGAATGAAACAGTCGTGGCTACCGTGTTCCCATGTTTATTGACTGTGTTGGGCTAGTTGTGCCAGAGAATTCGAATGGGGTGACAGCGCATTCCGCCTGCTCTTTTGTGCCCTAAAGATTATTGCTTTGACTTAAGTTTTTCAAAACTTTTTGGACACTGTGGTGAAAACGAAGAGGAAGGAATTCCTCGGGTTTTTGCAAAATTTTGATCACATTGAGAGAAAGAGAGGCATGCTAAGCTGTTAATGAATGAAATCATGCTTGTCAGCGTGAGTACTGAGAAGGATCCTGGTCCAATCCAGACTGGTTCCACACTATCTTCTGTGCGAGAGGTTTGTCGTTTCCTTGAAAACTTTCAAAAAACAAAATATTTTGCACAATTAATGCGAAGACCTGTGTGGAATCGCTCTCGAGATCGTGCAGCCCAGGATCGCTCCCAGTCTCATAATTTAGTTTCGTCTGTTGCAAACCCGGGATCGGTTCAAGACGATCAGTGTTACGAAACGCCTGTGTGGCCCAATTCGAAGTAGCCCTCGAACAAGAGGCACCAACGTCAGATCAAGGAGATCAGATCCCACCAAGCAAGGTTCATTCAGCGACCATGATGGGTTCTTCTGCAAATCAACAGCCACTCTCTTGGATACAGATGGCTTCAAAACCCCAAAACCATTTGGCATGGACTTGTTACACTTTTATCCTTTGAGAGGCTCGCTGGGCCAAAAACCCGGAAGGGCGACCCAGGCAAAAGTTAGAGCAAAGAAAAGAATGAAAGGGAAAAAAAAAAAAGAAAGAGGTAATACAAAAAATATATATAGAAAAAGAAGCTCGCAAGGTCGAAAACCCGCATTGGGCGCCTTGGCAAAAGTTAGAGCCCAAAAGAAAGAAAAAAAAGAATTGAAAAGAAAAGGAAAACATGGCTCGCAAGGTCGAAGACCTGCAACAGACACCTTGGCAAAAGTTAGAGCCTGAACAGTGAAGGTTAAAATACCCGAGTGTACCGTAACCGGAACTACGTAAGGCTTGATTCCCATGTTTGGGATACGTAGGCAACTTCATCCTGAAGTCCAGCCCCCAACGCTTTCATAGCGTCTCAGTCCATGTCATGGTTTTGGTCACTTGCCTCCTCCTAATTCGGCGTCTCGGTCACAATGGCTGGAATTGCGTGATCAATTTTCTCTTGAAGCCCAACCGCCAACACCTTTCAAGTGACTGGGTCCATATATTGATTCAAGCCATCTTCGACTTCTCCGCGTCCGAGGGTCCGGTCGTCATCAATAAGGAGTGACGCACAGCATGCCGCGGCATCATCCAAACAAGGGGCAACTTTCCGTTGCCACCCATCCATGTCCAAAAGTTGCCCTAAGTTACCATTCAAACTAGGGGCAACTTTCCGTTGCCATATTCCCCCTTCAAGCAAGGGGCAATTTTCCATTGCCTCCGATCCGAGGTTGCATGTCTCGAGGGTAAGTTTCATGCTTGTTGAGCATCGTTTATTTGCAAAAATAGTTTTTGAAAAATTTTCGCTGAGGTTGACTTATTTTCTCAAAAACTTTTCCATCTTTAAAATTGGACCATGTTTGGACCCCAAAAGGAGAATTTTCAGTGCTCACAGCCTGATTCGCATGATTTTCAAATCAAAAATTGAATAAGTGTGTTAATCCGACTCTCATTTTGATCAAAACTGTTTTAAGGAGAAAATAAAAAAATGGTCAAAATAACGAACTAGGGGCACGATTGAGTCAGGTCCTCTGTCTTCCCCCCGTTAACCGGATTGCCCGAGAGGCACTCTATTCGCCAGAAGGAATAGCCGCGAGCTAACGGCGTTGGATATGAAGCCGCAATTTCCTATTCATCTGTCATTTACCCTGGGGAGGGATGCAAAATGAGAGATTAAAGAATAGAGAGGAGTAAGTTGAGAGAAAAATGAGAGAAGGGTTTTTGGGAGAAAAACCGAGCCTGAGGGTCGAGTGATGTGAGAGTCACACAAATCAGAAGGGGTGGGAAACCTACCCGGAGGAATTGGCTCCTCAAGCCTGAGGTCTTTTATTAAAAAAAAAACATGTCCGTGCGTCGTGTCTTTTGACTTGTCAGTCTTAATGTTGGCTTTGAGTCTTTTCCGAGTGTGTCTCGTTGTGCTAGGTCGTGTGCCTTTTGTTTCTTCGTTTGAGTCTGTCTCGTCGCGTCCTGTGGTAGGCTCGATACCCCGGTTGAAAACCCATCCTCTTCCAAAAAGCAATTGCTCGTACTCAGAATGCTGTGCCATTCTCTACATCCGTGCGAAGCAAGAGAAGAAAGAGGAAATTCGAGGCATCCGAGGGTGTTTCAACTGCAACCGTGTCAATTTTGTGATCTGTCTCATCAGATTGGGGGTATCTGTTCAAAGTTTGCTGTGTGCGGAATGAACCGGATACTGAGTTATGGGCTAAATGCAGGTCAATCCGCAGCAGATTAATCCCCAGCAGAGCATGGGCTGTGTATTCAGTTTGAGCTGTGGCTTATTTGAGTTATTTGCTGTTAGTTGATTGGTTATCCTGTTACTGCAGTGCAAATGCTTGGTTGTTTTGTTAAACAGTAGATCAATGCCATTCACATTTGAGGTGTAGTATGATGCAATGCGATGCGAAGTATGAAATGTGCAGGTATACGCAAACATACAGATATAACACTCTTTTAGACAAAAAATTTGTTTATATATAATCTTTTCCAGTACATGGTTTTGGAAAACAAAACCTGCCTGCGGCAGTACATAGTACTCTATCTACAAAAAAGGAAAAAGTACAGAAAATGAAAGAAAAACAGCAGAAGTCTGTGATCATCATCAGTGGCCTCGCGCCGGGGGATCCGTCCTCGCCCTCTTCCTGGGCAGAAGCCCAGGAGCATCATCAGGAGCATCGCTGTCTGAGCCTGAGCCCGAGCTGTCCCCGGTCTCCTCCTCTGATGCCCCCGCCTCTCCCTCTGTCTCCTCCTCGGACTCATCGTCTGGGACTGCAGCTCGCGAGCTACTCCCCACGTGAATATGCCCTCCTCTGGTACGGGGGAACGCCCTGCCATCCCGAGTAGAGAGGGGAGGCCCAGTCGCAACATCGCCACCCACTGGAGGGATCGGGAAAGGAGGCTGAAAAGTACAAAGAGTAAACGCATCAGAAAGCTGTGAACAGTTTATCAGTACAGAATGCGGTGTATGAGTACAGTGTGTGAATGCCGTGAGCAGTTTATCAGTACGGAATGCAGTGTATGAGTACAGTGTATGAAAGCCGTGAGCAGTTTATCAGATGTTTGTGCAGTATAGCAGATTGTGCGGAACAGAATATGATTTGAGACTGTGGTCAGTAGAACATACCGGCAAGCCGTAGGCGGCCAAAGCATCGAGAGTCCGCTGCAGCATCCCCAGCAGGGAGGCATTCAACTCCACAGACTGACGGGTATACTCGAAGGGAGCCTGCAAAAGTATTAAATACATCAGTATTCTGTGGGATATCTGAATGAGCTGAAATGAAATAACATTGCAAGATGCAGAATACAAGTATACGTACCGGAGGCAAGTCAGGAATGCCAGCCAACTCGTGACCAGCCGGAGGAGGAGCGAAAGGGACCTGGTAGGTCTCCCCACTCTGCCCCCTGTACGTCAATATAGTAGGCAGAGCAGGCCAACCGGCACCTCGTCCCCTCTGCGCCCTGCCCCTGCCTCGGACTCGAGCTCGAGCCCGCTGTGACGGTCCCACTCCTGCCCCCACCTCTACTCGAGCCGCTGGCGCCGCAGGTCTCTCTGGATCAGCTCGACGGCCACCACTCAGAGGTCGCATGATAAAAGTCCGGACGTACTCAGAATAGTCGCCCTCGCCTCTGAAACCGTCTGCCGCCCAGCCAAGGGTGTAGTCCACCATCTGGTCAACAGTGAACCTCTCGGTATCCCTCATATGCTCAGGAGGGTGAACCGGGACTATCTGCTCTGGCAACCCGAGGGTCTGGCGTAGAAAACGCTCCCCCAGGTACCAAGCCCGGCAGACCGGGCCCTCCAAAAGAATCCGGTAACGAGAGGTCTCCTCGGCACCGGCGTATCGATCCCTCGTCACTGCAGGCAAAGGAGCCCATGGCTGCCAGGTGATCTGAAATCGAAGTACAGTTTGTTATCTATTGGTATTGCAAATATACAATGGAAAAACGAAACTTGGATAAACTACAAGTAAAACATACCTCCGCAGGGGTAATGGTGTCAAAGTAATGCCGGAAGAAGCTAAAGGTATCCCGAGGTCGCCGTGTGCACCTCCCATCAAAGCGGCGAGAGAAGGGGACGACCAGAGGGGTCTCCGTCGCTGGCACTGGCTCCAGCCTGGGAAAGTAGGCATACACCCACAGCTGCAAAACAAACGTCGGTGTGGTCATCAGATAAAGCAGAATACAGAATAAAGCAGAAATAGCAGAGCCGCGTGTTGTGCAGTGTATTGAGCAGAGTGTACAGTATGAACCATGTACAGTCAGTGTAAAGCAGAAGTATGTATGTGCCGTGTGTACAGTATACAGTCAGTATGAGCAGTGTACAGTGCAGAATACAAAAAGTATGTAGAGCAGAAATGTAAAGCAGAGAAGGAGACATACCTCCCAAGCCCGCCAGTAGCCCCCGAGCAACAGTCCGCTGCTGCGGGAAACCGAACTCATATAGCCATAGAGGGTGGCCAGAGCTGCACCACCCCAATCAAAACGTAAAATGTCTCTGACATCCACCAGTGCGCTGAGGAGGCAGAGAGGCACTGTGTTCGCCCGGTCGGCGAAGATCGTCGTCCCCAGCAAAAACATCAGAAAGCCGCGTGCATACCGATCCACGGCCTCTGGGGTCATCGGAGCTGCATCACCAAGGGCATGCTGGGCCCTAAACTGCCCCTCAAACCAAGAATAGCGAACAAAGCCGGGGCGAGCGAGAGGCGGAGCTGCGCCGAGTAAATAGACCTGAGCGGCGATCCACTCGTCCATGTCTGTATCAAAGGGGATCAGATCACCCCCCACCCCGAGGCCAGTAAGCATCGAGAAGTCGTAAGGGGTCATCGTCATGTCCCCGGTCGCCGACAAGTGGAACGAATCTGTGGTGTCCCACCACCTCTCTGCCAGGGCGGCAAGAAGAGGTCTGCAAGCAGAAAGCCTGGTGAGTCCCCTGCAGAAAACGCCGAAGCCCCCCTCGTCTACGATGTAGCGAACCTCCTCGGGAAGCTCTGCATACCAAGCGCGAGCGACGACGTTCCCATACCCGCGGATGGTTTGGGAATCCCCCTGTTTTCAAAAGTACAGTTGCGAAGCAATGATGAGTACACTGATTTTTTTTTTTTTTTTTTTTTTTTTTTTTTCTAAAGGCATGAAAAACTTTAGATTAAATATAGCATACGTACAAGTTTTCAGATTTCTAACAAGATACCGAGTGCCGGTGTGCTTACAGTAAACTACAAGCACGTGATGCGTCAGTGTGTTTTGGATGCTCCTGTGTGAACTTAGTGCATGTGTGCACATTTTTCAAATTCAAGCAGATATCAGGTTTCAGTGTACCAGTGGGTAGGTTGCGGTCTGTGATATGTCAGTGCTCCTGTGAGGATCAGTGTAAACAACATGTGATATGTCTGCGTGTTTGTGTAGTTTTATGCAAGTCTAGCATGTGTGCGAGTTTTCAGATTCAAATGAGCACCGGGTGTCGGTGAATTTACAGTGTGATGTGTGCCGTGTGTTTGGGTGATTCAGACTAGTGCAGTGTGTGTGCATGCGCGTCGGTCCTAAGCAGATGTCAGTTATGAAGTTGTCTACAATCAACTACAGTACAGTACGTCAGAACTAAGCAGTTAATGGGTTCAGTTAGCTATGGCAGTTGACAAAAAATCCTACATTGCAGAAAATAAAAGGCAAGAGTGTTACCTCGGCGACGCCAAAAGACAAGTGAGTGGCCAGCTCACGCAGCAGAATCTCCGGGTCCAAAGCCCTCTCGAAGCCGCGGAAGTGGCGGAGTCCGTCAGGTGGTAGCACGTGGATGGCCGGGCGATAGGTCGCCGGATCGAATGGTCGCTCGCCCAGCGGGAGAAGCTCGACCCCGGGATCCATCTCAAGATCCGGGGGAGTCCCGACATGTGGAATATCATCGGCCATAGCAATGGAGATGAGAAGAATAGCCGAAAGAAGAAAAATGGGTCGGAAGGCGAAAAGTCAACTGGGAAGTCAACCCCGAGAGGGTCGGAAATGGCCGAGAAGGCCGGAAGAGGAAAACACACGGAAGTATAGAGAAAACTGAGGGGAACAAGTCCCGAAAAGGCGAAGATACCGAAAGAGACACCGAAATGAGATTTCAATCGGTTCAAAATGTCCGAAACGCGAAGAATATCGCGAATCCGACGAGAAAACGGGTGTAAAACACGAAGAAATCGGCGAAAAATCGAAGGAAAAACACTCTAGAGAGAGAGAGGAGGAGTTTTCGGCGGAGGAAAAGTAAGAAAATAGGGCTTAGGTGCCCTATTTTATAAAGCCCAAGGTGAAATGGCAGAACTGCCCCCGATCAGCAACTTTTTGCCGGTCGGCACTATTTTGTGCCGGTCGGCACATTATTGTGCCGATGAAGTGTTTCAGAAGCCGGTGGCCAACCGGTGGCCATCTCACCCAGCCGGTGATGTTCCTTGGGCCTTTTTTGGGCTAAATGATCAACTCTGGGTCTTCAAGTCTCAAGAAAATACAAGAAAATGCATCCCCGATGCTCAACCGGCCTCCGTTTTGACTTCTGACCGTCCCTACTGTGCGTGGCGCTCAAATTCAAGCGAAGATTGTATCCTTTTGTATCCTTTTGACATTTACAGAGATCCAAAAGTTACCCCGTGTGCGTTGCGCACATTCATCGCATTCCCCGGCGCATCGTATTGCGCCATCTCGCACATCTCTTGCGACTTGCACTGTCTTGCATTGTCATGTGGCATGCATGTCATACTGCCTCGTTTTGCATTTCCATCTCCATCCAATGAGGTACGCGTGCCTCATGTGCATTTCGTTTTCCATGAGGGTCCGGCGGGACCGAAAACACGCACGGTCCGGCGGGACCAAAAACACGCACGGTCCAGGAGACCTTAAATCCTCGGGGGGGTGCAAGACCTTCGGCGCATTAAGGAGCACCTCGTTACATTCATTTCGCATTTCATTGCATCTCGAGGCACGTACGCCTCGTTTTGCACTTCATTTTCCATCAAATGAGGTACGTGTGCCCCGTTTCGCATTTCATTGCATCTCGAGGCACGTACGCCTCGTTTTGCACTTCATTTTCCATCCAATAAGGTATGCGTGCCTCTTGTTTCATTTCTCCTTCACTCGCATTGCTTTTGCATCACGTGTGTCACATTATGCAAATTGCCCCGCACGGTCTGGCGAGACCTTAAACACGCCTGGTCCGGCGGGACCAAGAATGCGCGCGGTCTGACGAGACCTTAAACCTGCTTGACTACATTGTCCCGTGCTTTATTACAAGCACTATCATGCATTTGCACTTTGCACCGTTGCCCCTTGGGGTCCGGCAAGACCTTAAACACGCCCGGTCTAGGAGACCTTAAATCCTCGGGAGGTGCAAGACCTTCGGTGTGTTAAGTCGCCCCTCATTGCATTTGGCACGCATTTCATCGCGCCGTTTAACGCACCCTCATTTGCATTTCATTTTCCATCCTTTGAGGCACGTGTACCTCATTGCACTCCATTTTCCATCTTTTGAGACACGCACGTCTCAATTGCCCCATTTTGCATCGCATGCCCTTGAATACTGTGTAACAGTTGCCCCCCGGTCTGGCGAGACCTTAAACACGCACGGTCTAGGAGACCTTAAGTCCTCGGGAGGTGTAAGACCTCCGGTGCATTACAAGAGCACCTCATTGCATTTGGCAGGCATTCCATAGCGTTGTGTTGTGCACCTCATTGCATTTGGCATGCATTCCATCGCATTGTTTAGCGCACCTCATCGGTTGCCCCCCCTAGGTCCGGCGAGACCTTAAACCCGCTCATTTGCATTATCATGCATCTCAAAGCCGCGCGTTGGCGCGCATTTCAAAAAAAACATGCATTGTCATGCATACGTTCGCATCCCGGTCTAGGAGACCTTAAATCCTCTGAAGGTGCAATTCCTTCGGTTTTGTCGTGCCCGAACGACTTTCGGTGGTCTGGTAAAGCCACCTGTCTATGCTCGCGGTGAGTTCCTAGAAGATCAACTGGGACGGTGAAAACTAGAGTTCGAACGGCTTATGCTTAGAACGCAAAGGTTCGGAATTTCCGAGACTAAAGTCTGGTTTAAATACCCAGAGGGATGTACCCTCGGCTTGAAATCTGTATGGTAGCCCCATAGGTTGAGGCGGCGTGTCTACGCCTCAATTCTGGATACTGAACCAACCTAGTGTATCGCCCGGTTGGTAAGATAGGGAAAATCGCAATCATAGTCATTGCATCAACATGCATTGTCATGCATCATTGTAAATATTGCATATGTCATGCATTGCATTACAAAAAAAAACAACAAAAAAACACAAAAAAAAAAACATGCATATGTCATGCATCATTGTAGTATAGTGCATATGTCATGCATTTTTCTGTAAATACCCATTGCATTGTAGCTGCATGCATCCATTGCATCACCTTCCATCTATGGCTTGCGCCTTTCCAAGTCGAGCCTGGTCTGGTATGTGCCCATGTTGTTCGTGTCAAAGCACAGTTGTCGAGCTTTTATGTCCGAGCCTAGAGGGTAGCGGCACCGTTGCTGTGTTAGACATGGGTTGTATGTGTACATGCCTTTCCTAGGCAAGACTGGGTTTGGCCCGCGTGCCATATCCATTGTATCTATTCCATCGCATGCATTCCACTGCATCATCCTCCATCTACGGCTTGCACCTTTCCTTGTTGAGCTTGGTCTGGTATGTGCCCACACTTTTCGTGTTAAAACACAGTTGTCGAGCTTTTGTGTCCGAGCCTTGAGGGTAGCGGCACCGCTTCTGTGTTAGACACGGTTTGTATGCGTACATGCCTTTCCTAGGCAAAATACGGTTTGGCCCGCGTGCCATATCCATTTGTATCCATTTCCATTACATTGTAGTGTAATTGTTGCATCCGGCATTAGGATCATTGTTCTTTCATCAGCGGGTCGTCACCCCACTTATGTCAATCCACCCAATACTTGTTCTTGTGTCCGTGGGAAGTACTCATAGATCAGACATCGATCTATGGGAGACGGACTTGTTACCTCCATCAATCTATTTGACATTTGTGAGGTTTTGAACCGCTCATGATTGAATCATGATTCAATTGCCCTGCATGTAGTTCGCATTTAGTTTTAATTGCACTACATTTTCATTTGCATTATCTATACATAGTTTTGCATATATTGCATACCATTCAGCATTCACATTGCATATGACATGCATGTTGCTAATCATATTGTACCTGTTAAGTTTGTTTTCTTTCCAGGCACGATATTGTATGTACGGCTCATTTACCGCTGGTGAAACCGGACGAGTCGCACAGGTATTGTATCTCTCCGAGTGAGACGTTTTGAGAATTGCATAATTCTCTTACATCCTTTCTACATTGTAGTGTAGACTGTTGCATGTTAGCTTATAACTGTCGCATGTGTGCCTCATTACAGCTTTCTTTGCATGATCATAAGTTATGCTTGGCTTCTTGCATTTTCAGTTGCATTTTGCCCCTGCCTACGGGCGCATATCGAGAGTGGAACGCCCCGCTCGAGCGTCAGATACAGACTTACGCTCGAGCTTCAAAAGCGTCGCTTGAGCATTGGATGCACACTTCCAGGAGTTTTGCAGACGATGGTCCCCGCTCAAGCATAAAAGTGGACGCTCGAACGTCCGATGACCTACAGCACAAAATGCTGAGAGATGAATAATCACGCTCGAGCGTCAAAACGCCTGCTCAAGCGGAGAAACAACAACAAAGGCCCCGCTCGAGCGTGAAGGCCAAAAATTGGGCATCAACTCTTGGTTTCCAAACACAACCAACCTGTTTCAAACCTGCCCAGCACAACCCAATTGTAGACACCCCATTTTTGACCGTCCTCAAGACTTGGACGTCACCGTTGGAACACTCGGTGATTATCCATGTGTGTGTTCGTTTGGAGTTCCCGGAGTTCTCGGCTCGCGTGCCGTGCCTCAGGACCTCCGAACTCGACCGTTTGTGTTTGGTTTTGCACCAAACACCTGTGATTTGCCGTTGAGGGGCAGGGAATGCCTTCTGAGGCATCCCCACACACCACCGGCTGGGGCTAGAGGCTACCGGCTGGCTGTAGTTGTCACCGGCACTATATTGTGCCGGTCGGCACTATTTTGTGCCGGTCGGCACTGTTTTGGGCGAAATGACCATTTTGCCCTGCCGACCACTGTGCACTTGCTTGGTGAGATATTTTCTCACAGCTGTTTGCAACTTGTTTCCCCTCCATACACGTGTATGGAGGGATGGGCTTGCTTAGTGGCCAAGCTTGTAAGCTTTTGGCCTATAAGAGGGAAGCTCTCCCTCTTGGCTTGGGGGTTAGCAATTTTCAGAAGGTTAGCCATTGTTAGAGAGTTGAAAGCTCTGGTTTTTAGGGTTAAGTTAGATATACACTTTGTATCTCTCTTTTTCTCTTTGAACTCTAGGTGTTTAGTCCATACTATTGCACTAAAGCACCTAGTGTTCCACCTTTCTCTTGGAACTGAAGCTCCAGCAGGTTGTTCTTGGAGTTTTTGGTGGTTTTTGAGCTCAAGGAGGCAACAACATCAACCTTTGTGAAGGTAGTCAACAAGGGTAAGAAACTTACACTTTATTCCCCATTTTTGCAACTTGTTTTTACCTAGTTTAAAAACAGTTTTTGGCCTAGTGTTAGGCACATCAAATCTCTGTTTTTAAGTCCTCTTTATTGTATATTAAGAGTGCTTTGTGGTTTGAGGAACTTTGACCACCTTTAGGCCTTGAAAAGGCCACTTTTTGTGCCATTTTGGAGAGATCCGAGATTTTGGTCTTGGGATCTCTTCACCACTGAAATCTTGAGGGATTTCAGTGGTGAAGAGCATGCCTTGAAGTCTCAAGGAGGAGAGGGCCACCCCCTCTCCTTGATGTCCTTGAAAAGGACAAGTTTGGCTTCTTGTGAGAGTTCCATGTTTAGTTGTGTATTGAGCATGTTTTGGTTGTTTACCATGCTTATGTTGCCATATTATAGCATGTCTTCAAGTGGGTTTTAGTACTCTTTGCGTGATTTGCATAGTTACTTTGTAATGCCTTAATATTGCCTTAACATGACTAGCTTGTTAGCCCTAGTTTTTAGCATGTTTTAGGCTTAGACTTGTGAAGTTTGTAAGCTTATTTTGTCATGCTTTAGCTCTGTCCATGATCATTTCGGTCATTCTTAGCATGCATTTTGTAGCTCCTTTGTATTTGGCTTGTTGGCCTTAAAAGCATGAATGTATGGTATGCTATTCTAGCTTTGTATTTGATGGTTGGGACCATCTTCCATGCTATTTCAGTCCCCCATACATGCTTATTTGATTGCCTAGCATGCATCTTTAATGCTTTGGTTACATGTGTTGTACATCCCTTTGAAAGTGCATGTGTGCATGCCCTTGATTTTGAGCCTTTTAGATGCTATCTAGGTGTGCCCCTAGCCTTGTTTAGGTCTGCATGTGACCTGTTTTGAGCCCCCTTGGCCTTGTGAGGCTTGGTGGGTTTGGCCTTGGTTTAAGCCTTCATGGCTTGTTTCAAGTACTTGGGCCATTTATTGTGTATTTGGCTTGCTTTGTTGCATGTTTTGGCAACATGTTTTGCTTGATTTTCAGAGCTTACAATGCATGCTATTAGTCCATGTTTGGCCTCTTTAAGAATGCATGAGAGTTGCTTATGAATGCCTAAGTGTTGGACCATAATTGTATGCATGTGTGTGTGCATTCTAGCCTTCATTTTCGAGCATGTTGGCCACTGTTCTTGGGCCTTTTAGAGCTGTCCAATTCATGTGTAAGTCCATTCCTACTTTGCTTTGCATGCTTGTATGTTTACACAACAATATTCTTGCATTGCATTGCCATATTGCACGCTAGATGACATGCTTAGGGTTGCATTGACATTGTGCATGTTGGACCTCTTGAAGTGAGTTTGATAGAGGTTTGGCACCTTTGTTTGCATTGCATGCATTTGAAATCAAAGTTGCACTCTTGGTTCTTAGGGCCATCACGCATGGAAATGCGCGATTGGTGGCCCGGGAATCGAGGCACATGCCCTCTTAAGTCCATAGCATGATGAGGGATGTGCTTGGTGCATATATGCCTTGAGTTGCATTGCCTTGCCTTTGGTTTCCTCTGCTGCTGTCAGTTGCAGGTTCTGCAGGGATAAAGGGCCGATCGGCACTCTTTATTGCCGGCCGGCTGCCTCTTGGCAGCCGATAATGAAATTCAGAGCCGGTGGCTTCCTCCCTCAGCCGGTGTCTCCCTGCCTCAGCCGGTGATGTCCCCCAGTGCTCTGAGAGGCACCCCTGAAGTTTTGGGAATTTTCAGAGAAGGAGAGCAGAGGAAACAGAGGCCACACCTGGGCGGCAGTGTAGTTCCGAGCGAGTCCCGGGCACACGTGGCAGTCAGCCCTCCTCCCGAGGCATTTATCACTTAAATAGATTAATTATTTGATTTAATTAATTTGGTTGATTTGTAATATTTAATTAGCTAGAATAGTTAGTTATTTATTCGGCCTGTATTATTATTTGGTCCCTCCGAGCGAGGGCGAATTTGTAATAAGTGTGTGTGAGTGGGTGTATGTCTTCCAACCCCCATTTCTTTCTCCCTTTTTATTTACCTGCTTATGGTAGATTAGGGCATACTTATTTTTAGCATACCCTATGCAACGCATGCGTGCATTTCATGCATTTGTTTACATGCACCGGGCTCGGTACATCATACAAACTGCATTGCAATTTTCAATTCCAAATTGAACACGTGCTACGTGAAACATTTCACATGCCATGTTTAGGGTTAGCCGAGCCTACTCTAGATTGCATTTATGCCTGTGTTGCATTAGCCACTTAACATGAACTAGGTCATGCATGTTTTGCTAACTAGTTTACTGTTTTGGCACGGAGTACGATGTAAGTCTTCTTGCTTTAGCATATCGCATGCGTGTGATTGTTTGCCATGACAATAGGATTGCCATGCGGCTAAATGCTTACATGATAAACTGTTTGTATGCCTGTGGGTGGAGGTTGGATTGCTTGAGTTGGGAGTACTCATTGAAATCCGCATTTTAGCCTACTTGCGAGTAGCAAAATCTAACACGTTTTCGAGACAAAAACGGATATGCAATGTTTGTTTCCAAACTAGGCGATCTAGTCTATACTTGTTTGCTGTGCGCATAACATAGTAATTCTAGGTTAATAATTGGAATAAGGGCATGTAATGTTTTCAAAAAAGGATATCACGGTTAGTAGAGGCCGGTTTTCGGACCGGGCGAAAGGGGGTGCTCATAGCTGACCTTCCCCGATCGTACCCAAGCTCCCGAGCCGAGTAACTTTGGTGATGACGGACGTGTGGCCTTCGGCACCGAGTCAGGGTTTCCTAAATTTCCCATTTTAAAAATATTTAGGTGGCGACTCTGTAATCTGGCAAAGCGGTCCATGTTTGGCACTACTTTTCAAAAAAATCTGTTTTCTCAAACGATTTGCCGGATTCGGACTCTTTGGTTCAGATTTAGAACCGCGACACAAAAGAGAGTCCGAGCTGTAGCCGAGGTCCCCCGCGGGACGTGCTACACCAATACTCAAATACAAAGAGTAAATGATGGAAATGAGAATATGACAATAACACATCCACGGAATCGAGTTCGGAATACAATAAACAAAGAAGGGAAAACCGGAATCGCTATAACCTCCCCCCCTTAAAGAATTTCGTCCCCGAAATTAGTTACAAGTTTCAAAAACATGCTTTCTCAATTCTCAACAATATTACAATTCAATATTTATCAACCTGACCCATCACCGGTCATACCATCCCTTCTCAAGGGGCAAATTACAACATATTCTACAACATGCATTATCAATATGCATTCTTTGAATTTCAACAAATTCCAATACCATGTTCCACAATTCTATAACATATTGAATGCGAACAATATATTTGCATTTTCGAACATAATTAACATATGCAATGTTAAAGTAAACTTCCATTTTTCAAGGCATATTCAACAATTTCCATAAACCCAAACATATACAATGTTTTACAACTTAAGACATATTCAATGCTCTTAAAGTTCATCAATACAACAAAATTCCCAATTCATAATTAAACATTAACAAACAAGTCTGGATATTTCTCACATACCTCCAACTCACGTTCCCAAGTGGCTTCCTCCACTTTGTGATGTTTCCACAGAACTTTCACCAAGGGTATCATCTTGCCTCGCAAGACTTGTTCTCATCTATCCAAGACCCGTACCGGTCTCTCTTCATACAAGGCATCCTCATCAACCTCTAAGTCGGTCTAATCCAATACATGCGATGGATTCGGCTTGTACTTTCGAAGCATACTAACATGAAACACGTCATGTACTCTGGACAATTGTAGCGGTAAAGCTAAACGATATGCAACCTCTCTAATCCTCTCAAGGATCTCAAAGGGACCAATAAACCGAGGGGACAACTTCCTACTCTTCCCAAACCTCATCAAGCCCCGCCTAGGTGATATTTTCAGAAAGACGTGATCACCCATCTCAATACCAAAGGCCTCCTCCTACGGTCAGCATAACTCTTTTGGCGACTCTGGGCTGTAACAAGCCTCCTACGGATAAGCTCAACTTTCTCCGTCGTTTCCCTCACCAAATTTGGGCCAAACAGAGGTGCATCACCCACCTCGGCCCAACAAACTGGAGACCTACAAGGTCGGCCATACAAGGCCTCAAACGGTGCCATACCGATACTCGACTGGAAACTGTTGGTGTAGGCAAACTCCACCAAGGGCAAGTGCCTCTCCCACAACCCACTAAAGTCAAGAACACAACATTGAAGCATATCCTCAAGGATCTGAATAGTACGTTCGGACTGCCCGTCAGTTTGAGGATGATAAGCCGTGCTAAAGGTCAATCTAGTGCCCAAGGCACTCTGCAAACTCTGCCACAACCTAGCAGTAAAGCGTGGATCTCTATCTGAGACGATCGACATTGGGACCCCGTGCAACCTCACTATGTCCCAAATATACAAGTCGGCAAGATGATCTACCGAATCTCTCACACGCACAGGAATGAAGTGTGCCGACTTAGACAACCGGTCTACTACCACCGAAATAGCATCACTACCCCGCTGAGTCCTCGGAAGACCTACAACAAAGTCCATAGTGACATGCTCCCACTTCCACTTGGCAATAGGCAAGGGTTGCAACAAACCCGCTGGCCTCTAATGTTCGGCCTTCACTTGCTGACAAGTAAGGCACTTAGACACAAAAACTGGCACATCTCTCTTCATACCCTGCCACCAAAACTGGAGACCCAAATCATAATACATCTTAGTGCCTCCCGGATGCACCGCAAGGCGTGAATGGTGAAACTCTTGGAGTACCTCCTCTCGGCAAGACTTCGACACAAACAAACGGTCTAGGTATCTCACACTCAGGTCGGGATACACTGTCAAACCCTTCTCAGCCTTCCCACTAGAGATCTTCTCTCAGAGGGATTCTATCTCAAGATCGCCCCTCTATGCCTCTAACACTCGATTCACAAGTGTAGGCTGCGCAACTACAGAAAACAAGGCCGCAGACTCAACAGATTCGCCCAGAAGCAAATCAAACTCACCAAGTGCACCCAACATTTCCCACTTCCGGATGGCTATACAAGCTACATCACTAATGGATTTCCTACTGAGGGCATCGGCCACAACATTGGCCTTCCCCGGATGATAATGCAACTTGAAGTCGTAATCCTCAATAAATTCCATCCATCTTCTCTGCCTCAAATTCAAGTCTCTCTGTGTAAACAGATACATCAAACTCTTATGATCCGAGAACACCTCGAATTTCTCACTATACAGGTAGTGCCTCCAAATCTTCAAGGCAAAAATCATAGCTGCTAACTCTAGGTCATGTGTAGGGTAATTCCTCTCGTGTATTTTCAACTGACGTGAGCTATAGGCTACCACTTTCCCCTCTTGCATCAACACACAACCCAAACCCTCTCGTGAGGCATCACAATAAACCGCATAACCCAAACCCCTCTCCGGAATAATCAAAACCAAAGCGGTGGTAAGTCTAACTTTCAGCTCTTGGAACGACTTTTCACAAGTTTTACTCCATACAAATTTGACCCCTTTCTGCGTCAATCTAGTCAACGGCGAAGCTAGCCTGGAGAAATCCTTCACAAACCGGCAATAATACCCAGCTAATCCCAGAAAACTACGAATCTCAAAAACACTCTTAGGTTGTGCCCAATCCTGCACTGCCTCTATCTTGGATGTATCAACAGACACCCCTTCTCCAGAGACCACATGGCCTAAGAACTTAACCTCGCTTAGCCAGAACTCACACTTCCCAAACTTAGCATATAGCTTATGGGCTCTAAGCAACTCAAGCACCACTCTCAAGTGTTCCTCGTGCTCCTCCTCAGAAGGTGAATAAATCAGGATGTCATCTACAAAAATGACCACAAATCAATCTAAGAACTCCCGGAAGATTTGGTTCATCAAGTCCATGAACAATGTCGGTGCATTGGTGAGCCCAAAAGGCATCACTAGAAACTCATAATGGCCATACCGCGTACGAAATGCCGTCTTCGGGATATCCTCCTCCCTGACCCTCAACTGGTGGTAACCCAATCTCAACTCTATCTTAGAGAAACAACGGGACCCCTTCAACTGGTCAAACAGATCATCTAGGCGGGGCATAGGATATTTATTCTTAACCGTAGCCCGATTCAATTTCTAGTAATCAATGTAAAGCCTCAAGGCACCATCTTTCTTTTTAGCAAAGAGAGCCGGTGCTCCCCATGGTGAAGTACTAGGGCGGATAAAGCCCTTATCTAACAATTCCTGGAGTTAAATCTTCAACTCACTCAACTCGGCTGGGGCAAAACAAAAAGGTGCCATGGAAATCGGCGTCGTGCTGGGCACTAAATCAATAGAAAACTCCATCACTCGGTGTAGTGGCAAACTAACAAGGTCCTCAGGAAAGACGTCTGAGTACTCACAAACCACTCTCAGCGATACAATATGGGTCTCATCACACTCACTACTCATAAAGCTAGCGAGAAGACCACTAAGCTCACTCCGCCCTCGCGGATCATACACCGGTGGCAACACTCTACCAACCCGATCCCCCAAGAAATGAAAACAATCCCCGCTCAAGGTACATACAGTGACCCTCTAGCGGTAACAATCAATAACAACCCGGTATGACGATAACCAGTCCATATCCAAAATCACATCAAAACCCGACATAGCCATAACTACAAAAGAGAATGGAAGCCGGCAGTCGGCGACCTCTATATCACAGCCCTAACACCCTTATTTCAAAATCAACTCGCCCCCAACAAGTAATACAACACAAATAGGAGAAGCTAACTATGCGAACTCCAACCCCAAAATAGATGCAAATGCAGTAGATATAAAGGAATGGAATGCACCCGTATCAATAAACACATTGGCAACCGAGTTGCAAAACAAAAAGGTACCTCTCACAACAGATGGAGCCAGTACAAGATCCTACGCGGTAACAGCATACACGCGCCCTGAAGGTCTCTGGTCTACCTGCTCACCTCTCAGAGCAAAAGACTGCTGCACAGACTGAGATGATGAAGCCCCCTGATTGGCCCTCGAGGCCTGAACTGACTGTGCTGGCTGAAAACTCTGCGTCTGCCTTGAACCAAACACACCAGAAGTGCCACTCAACTGCAAGCAATACTTCTTCAGGTGCCCCGCCTGACCACACTAGTAACAAAAGAGTGGCTGGCCTCTGCCCTGACTCTGGCTCTAAGGTCGAGCTGAAGAGGAAGCTGCTCTCTGCCCTCCTCCCTTCTGCGGGCAAGCTGGAGACTTGTGGCCCAGTTGACCACACTTGTAACAAGTAATGTCTCCCTAACTGCCTCTCCCAGAGCCCGAACTCGGCACTGGAAATGTAGATATCACAAAAGCACCCTGAGGCTGCTGAGGGTTAGAACCTCTCTGCATCCTGCCATCCCCTTGGCCATCCTGACTCCTCTTGGTGCCCCTCATCCTCTCCTCCTCCTCCTGCATAATAATCTCAAGATGCGCCGTAGCATCCACAAGACGTCCATACTACCGAGTCATGGACCCAGCAACTCTAGTCTTAAGCCCGTGCCTCTGCTTCTTCTCGAACTCAAGACAACGGCGTTCCTCAGACGCCACTAGCTCAGGAGCAAACCTAGATAGACTGGTAAATGCGGCTTCAAACTCGGCGACAGGCATACTTAGCTGTTTGAGCTGACAAAACTGGTCCCTCAACTTCTCCCTAACAGCTGGAGATATAAACTTCTCTTGGAAAGCATCTACAAAGGCCTCCCATGTGCCACCAATAAGACCTCGAACAAACTTCCACCACCGACCCACGTCTCCCTTCAACTGGAAAGACGCCAAGGTCACCTTCAAAGCCCCGTCTTCGATGCCAAGCATCTCAAACGTCTTCGCCATCTGCTCAAGCCACTCATCAGCCTTAAATGGCTCTTTCGGATCACCCACAAACTCGTCCAGGTTAGACCGGAAGAACTCCCTCTTAAGAAAAGAAAGCCATGGCTCAGCAACATCAGCCTGGACTTGATTCTCAGCTTTGAGAATGTCCATGGATTCCCTTAATGCTCCTGCCATCTCGCGGGTAAGGCGCCTATGGCCTACTGACCTACTAGCTCGGCCATATTGGCCTGACCAACACCCTCCTGCTGCACCGGAACCTCATCCGGTATAGGCATCTCCTGCCTCCTAGGCCTACCTCGCCAACCACCACGTCCTCGTCATGGCATCCTAATAAAGGTAACGAGGAACATTAGCACATTCACAAATGTGCCGAAGCTATCACACTCACGTCCTAATACAATGGATAACTGTAATTCATTCCACGTAAGCACAAAATCACATCAGCACTTACAAATTTCATTTCCAGATAATGACAGTCCCATGGCGTTGCTAGAGTTCCAGTTAGAAACAGCATTGATCAAGTGCTTTTCCAATAGGACTCCCAGAAACCCAAGGATCCAATCAACATCCTAGAAATTAAATCCCATACCTAAGTAGTCACATAAACATGTTATCACGTAAGCACATAACATTACACCTAAGTCTCTAACAAGCGAGACAAACCCATTGTGGTACTAACCACTTCCCACGTACCCAAAGTATTCAAACCCGGTACACTCTAATACCAAGTTGTAATGCCCTCAAAATAAACCCATAAATCATACATTTAAGACATCCATAAACTTAAGAAAATAAAGCATAATTCTATTTATCAGAGTATTTGTTACAAAAGTATTACAGGTTGACATCAAAAGTAAATGCCCTACGGGCTTACAACTTTCCAAGCCAACACTTGGTTACAAAAAGGAGAGTACTAACTCAAAACATAAAATAAGCCCTTGGCTTGATTTACATGTAATACACAAAATAATCACAAAAAGATAAGCCTTCAACTTCTACAACCTCTCAAGCTAAGACCTTGGAGGCGGCATATCACCTGCACTTGAAAATAATGTCCTATATAGGGTGAGCCAACGCCCAGTAGAGATATGCTAAACATAATATGAGAAATAACTAAAACATGAGCATTCGATAAATGTTAACACTGATCAACCAACTTTCAGCACAATCCAATTCCACGGCAAATATGTCCATGTTTCATTTTACTTTCATTTACTTAACCAATTATCAATTCATAAACATGGCTCAGAACCTAGCCAAACAATTAAATGAGATTACAACTCATATCAACAATACTTCCATTTCAAATGAGATAACAACTCATGACAAAACACTTCCATACTTCACAATAGATACACATATATGCTGTATCAATATCATATTAAAACACTTCCATACTTCACAATAGATACACATTTTTGCTGTATCAATGGAGTCCATCCCCTGTCTCTTCCCAAATAATATCTGGTTTAGGAGTGCATCCCCTATCACCTCCCAAACCGTGGAGTACATCCTCTATCTACTCCCACACAATACAACGTATATAAACAATTATCATATACATGATAAATCAATACACATATTTGATGTATTATTCCAGTCGTCATATTCAATGACATATTCAATCGATTAGTTTTAATTCACCTAATCATCATACAGTGTCTACAACAATCAAGACTATCCTCCACCGATAGCCCAAAGCAATTATTTCTAAACAGATAATAAATACATCAACAGTTAAATCATAAAGTGAGCGATTAATAAATCCAACTCCACCATTTGATCTCATCTTAAGTCAATTTCATCATTTCCATCCTAATTTCATATTTCACAATGAAAGTCATTAATTACACTAATGACCCAATAAAACCCAAACATGGCATTTTCCCATTTTTTTCCCAATATTGACCCAATGGTCCAAATATCATTAATAAACATTCATAACCTCATGTTAAGACCCATATACACATATATAGTTCAAAAGGAACAAAACCCCTCTTTTCAATATTTCAAATCCCAAACCCTAACTTCCCAAATCAAACCATTTATACAAAATGCCCAACATCTATGTTAAAGATCATAAAAATGAGTAGTTATCCCTACCTCAAATGGAGAGACCCAAATGGAGAAGTTGAAGAAAACTCAAAGTGCTCCAAACCAAGAGATTTTCGGATCAAAGGGAAGCCCACACCAAGCACAACCCTTTTGACAAAGGGGCTAGGCTAGAAACACACTAGAACTAGATCAAACCTTCGAGAGAAGTTGAGATCTAGAGTGAGAAGCTCTCAAGTTTGTGTTTGGAAAAGTTAGAGACAGAGAGGAAGCTGAAAAAGTGATCAAAAAGCTGCTGTTTGGACTGATATAAAAACAGGTCCGCTCGAGCGTCAGACACAGACTTACGCTCAAGCATCAAAAGCGCCACTCGAGCGCCGGATGCACACTTCCAGAAGTTTTGCAGACAATGGTCCCCGCTCGAGCATAAAAGTGGACGCTCGAGCGTCCGATGACCTGTAGAACAAAATGCTGAGAGATAAATAATCACGCTCAAGCGTCAAAACGCCTGCTCGAGTAGAGAAACAACAACAAAGCCCCGCTCAAGTGTCAAAAGCCCCGCTCGAGCGTGAAGGCCAAAAATTGGGCATCAACTCTTGGTTTCCAAACACTACCAACCTGTTTCAAACCTACCCAACACAACCCAAGACTCAAATACTAAGAGTAAATGATAGAAATGAGAATATGACGATAACACATCCACGGAACTGAGTCCGGAATACAATAAATAAAGAAGGGAAAACTGGGATTGCTATATAAATAATGGTGCAAGTCTTAGGGCAATTCACTTTTGATATAATATGTAAAAAATTCTTTTCTTTTCCTTATAGTTCTGGTAATATTCAGATTCTACATATTGTAAAAATGTTGCAACTTCCTTTGTTGTGCGATTCTGTTATGGTTTACGTTGTATGTTGTGTGAATTTGATTTTTTGGGTGTGGCCACATTACTGATTAGGAGTATTGTTCTTTTTCCAAATCCATTTGACTGTCGCTCAGGGATGTTGTAGACACCTTAGTCTTAGTGGGTAATTGGTTCCCTCCACGTTTAGGTAAAATGTTGTTCTGTTCATGCTTGTCATGTTGTTTATTTTTTTGAGTTCTTTGTAAAATATTTTGTCTAAATATTATTTTGAGCCCTATATATATGGTTAAGTGCTTCTAACCTTGGCAACTAATTGATATTTGCCTTGTCTAATGGGTAGGGAGAACAAATAATCCAGTAGTGGGCTTGGCTACTGATTCTTTATTAATATGGTACTGATTTAATTTTCACTTAACTTGGTTGATTTAATCAAAAATTATGATTTATTTCTTGTCTTGTGTAAGGCCTAAATGGGAAATAATATTACCACTGGGTTTAGGAAATAGATTTATATATTACTTTTCTTAATTAATATTATTATTGTCCAAGAAAAGGAGTTTGCTTTTCCTAATTTATAGATTGGGTAACACAACCATCAAAACTAGGGGTGGTCACAGGCTGGTTTTGGTTGGTTCGGGTTGTGGGTTGGACCTCCCCATAACTGTAATACCCTCAAATTATAATAATAGATAACCTCATAATCCATCAACAAATATATGGATACTCATCATATTCATTCATTCATTCATTAAGACTGCCGGAGCTGAATAATTTCAATTAGGAAGAGACTAACTTTGATCGACATTTAGCTAAAGTAATTCGGCCTTGACCAAGGACAAAGCCATATAAAGAGCCGAGCAAGGCTCAACATTCAATAGGAAGGCCGAATAGATAACCACGCGCAAGATCGAGAATAGGCTCGACCCTCAGGCCAGAGGTAATATAAAAAGGGAGGAATGCCAACTAAAGCAGGTATGTGAGAATATACAAAACAACTTGAGACAGAAGTAAACTTAAGAGAATACTAACTTATCCGTCGGAGTGATAATTCTGGCAACCCCGACCGAAGTGTTCATCCCTTTTTCAGGTAGCAATTAGAGGATCAAGGGCATCTACCTGGATCCTGGAGTATTTCCAAACCATCTCTCCACAAAGACAATATTAGCAAAATATTCTCTCTTTCATTAATTCCTTTAATATAGTACAAAGATGACATCACATATATTAATACATTCATTAACCCGAAGCTATGAATATATATCATATAGCATGTGACAGATATACATAGAACGTTTGCACACGTAGTTTGAGAGTTAGACCCGAAAACGCCTTGAACTTAGTCGAAAAAGGACTTTCGGGGGGCAAATCCCTCTTGCATTAAACCACAACCAATTATTTTAATCTTTTAATAGTTTTCCTTTTCCCTTTAGAAGTTTATTCACTTATTAACATTGGTTGTGTGAAGTATTTTGTATTGAACACATATGTGTAATTGGGATCTCCACCACAATTATTTATATACTATTAGAATGTGATCATATGATGTTCTTTGGTAGATTATTTTATTTTTACGTTTTGTTTTTCTTTCTAGTTATTTAAGTAGTTGTGAGAAATAATTATTTTGTGAACAAGTAATTTCATTTTTGAGATTGGTTTTAAAAAATATGGTTTCATTTGGGATGTGTTGACCTGAAATGCAATATTAAAGCGAAAGACTTCGTAATTCTATGTTCGTCATGCTGTAGAAAATTGAAGATCATGCTTCAAACTTAGTCTTAGAAAATTAAGCTTCTAAGTATGTCAATTTAGTTAGGAACTTGAATGGATTTGAGTTTATAGAGCATATGTTGTTAACTTTTCAGTACTAGCCAAGACATATTATTTTGCTGCTACTGAGGTGTATATTTGCTACTGCCAATAAATGGAGTGTATATTGGTTTTGCTGTTGATATAGATTACGTTTAGTTGTTGTTGCTGATTAATGGAATGTATGCTAGTTCAAGGGATGGCAGCTTAGGGGGTGTACATTGGTTTTGTTCCTTCCTATGTTTGTTTGTAGTTGTTTTATTATGTTTTTGGTTAGTTGCTCATCAACTGGGTATGATGCTTGCATAATAGTGGACCACCTTTGATTCTAATTTCCAAGTTTCCTTGAACCATTATATATGACAATAAAAGTCATCATCATGTGCCTTGATTGTTTTCAACATTGGCAGGTTCATATGTCTTCATTTCACATGATTCCATTGCCCCCAGTTAGATCAACTGTTTTTTGTGATTTAGGACAGATGGAAGTCCAATATTAAAAAAAATGCATTTTTTTAAATTGGTTTACAAAATAAAATTATTTATATATTAGTTTAGATGTAATTGATAATATATTAATATTTTCCTTTTTTATTTTCTTTGCAGATTAGTTTTTGATGACATTTGGAAGCATACTTGTAAATCAAGATCAAGTGTTGATTTTTTTGTGGACTGATACTTAGTTCTACTTGTAAATCAAGATCATGTTTTTTTTTTTTTTTTTTTTTTGGTCGATTGATACTTAGGTCGTTTTGAGATTAGTTGTGATGGTGTTTTTGTTATATTTAAAGAATTATTATTAAATTTGTTTGATGGATATATTTTGATTTATAATATAAATTGTTACTGAATTGTTTTGTGGAGTGGTGTATAATAGCTAGTGGATTTGTTAGTATATTTGAAGGCTATTGAGCTATGAGCATGGATATTTGTGAAATAATAATTTAAATTGAATTATAAAATATGGAACAATAAGTTTTGTGGCGAAATTTATCGCAGCTTATATATGAAAAGTTTAGTTGATTTTGTTGTTTGGTGACTGAATATTTTGTCACGAATACATATTTTTGCCACAAAATATATTTCGTCACCCATGTTTAACTTTTGGAGAGGAAAAATTTCGTCAACTTTACATCTTACTGTGATGAAATTATTTCCTCACCAATGATCAACGTGTGTGCAAATTTATTCATCAACTAAAGTTTTATATACAATACTGAGTAATTATTTGGTGACGAAAATGAGGATTTTTTGTGATAAAATGTTGTCTTATTGGTGACGAAATTATTTTTTGTTACAGTTATTTTTAGCAACAAACATTCAATGACGAAACAGGTGAGGAAAATATTTCCTCACATATATATATATATAGTGACAAAATTAGCTCTTTGGAGACAACCAAAAAAAAAAAAAAAATCGCCATTCAAGACCCAATTTGTTGTAGTGATAGGGGCACTTCTTCGTCCCAGTCGTAACAATCTGTATCTACCTTTCCTTTACCGAGTGTTGGCTTAGGGAGGAATGCTCAGGGGAGTTTTACTTGTTTCAACTGTGGCCAATTGGGTCACAAGTCTAATTCCTGCCCACAGAAGAAGGGAGGGCAACAGATGTTACCACCACCACCACCTAACAAATCTCAGAGTCATTCTAGAGTAAGGGGCAAGGGCCTATTTACTTTCAGTGTGGTCAATCAGGGCATTTAAGAAGAGCTTGCCCGCAGTTGGGAGACGTATATGGCGCATCAAGGTCGAGGTAGACTTAAAGCCATCAATAGGCTCATTTAGTTCAGACCTTACAAGCTAATCATGGAGCCGCTTCGGCTCAATCAGTATAGTAGGCATATGCTCCAAAAGATGAGCATGTTGATCAGAGGCCACAAGGGCGCGTGTATGCTATTACAACGCCAGACCAGTTGCTAGGATCCTTTATTGTGAGAGGCATTTTTATTGTGTACAATTCATTGGCAAATTTGTTGATTGATATGGGTGCATCGCATTCATTTATATCTTCTGCTTTTGCTTTTGAATTGGGGTTAGAGGTGGCTCAGTTAGCGTCTCCGCTTAGGGTAGAGTCACTAGTTGGGGGTAAGGTTGACTTGGACTGGGGATGTCGTGGTTGTGAGATAGAGGTGGCCAGGCGTTGACTTTCTTTTGCATTTATGTTGTTAGACATGTCGGGTTTTGATGTCATTTTAGCATGGACTGGTTGTCTTCTTATCATGCTATTGTTGATTGTTACCATCAAAGAGTTACGGTGTGCACCTCGAGTGATGACTGTTTTCATTTTCTAGGGGACCGAGCTGATAGAGTCTTATTGCCAGTTTTTGACCCTTGTGATAGGGGCGAGCTTAGTTGTCTTCTTGTAACTCTCTTGGGTAGTGAGAGTGACGGGGTCTGTGTTGAATTGCCGAGGGTAGTTTTCGAATACCCGGATGTTTTTTTCGAGAATCTTATTAGTTTGCCACCCCACCAGGAGATCGAGTTCTCCATTGACTTAATGCTTGGCACAACATAGATTTTCATGGCACCGTATAGATTTGTACCCGCCGAATTGCATGAGTTGCAGATTCAACTCCAAGAACTTTTAGACAAGGGCTTTATTTGCCCTAGTACATTACCTTGGGGAGTGCCGGCTCTTTTTGTGATGAAGAAGAATGGGTCGTTGTGGTTATGTATTGATTATCACAAGTTGAATTGAGTTACCATTAAAACAAGCATCATCTACCTAGAATAAATGACTTATTTGACTAACTTAGAGGGCCTTGTTGCTTTTCAAAGATAGACTTGAGATCGGGCTATCATCAGTTGAGAGTTGAGAGGAGGATATCGAGAAAATGGCCTTTCACATGCGTTATGGCCACTATGAGTTCCTTGTAATGCCTTTCGGCTTGACCAATGCTCCTTCTTCCTTTACGGACTTGATGAATCGAGTCATTCGAGAATTCTTGGACCGTTTCGTGGTTGTCTTTGTGGATGACATCTTGATTTATTCGACCTCCGAGGAGGAACACAATGAACACTTGCGAATAATGCTTGACTTGCTTAAGGTGTACCAATGTATGCTAAATTGGAGAAACGATTTCTCATAAATCTCATCCCACACAAACTTAACTCCCTTTCTCGTCAGTCTAGTTAACAGTGAAGCTAATCTAGAGAAGTCCTTTACGAATCAACGGTAATACCTGGCCAACCCCAAGAAACTACAGATTTCAAATGTATTCTTAGGTTGTGCCCAATCTTGCACTGCCTCTATCTTGGATGAATCTATAGTCACCCCTTCGTCAGATGCCACATGCCTTAAGAACTTAACCTCTTTCAGCTAGAATTCACACTTCCCAAATTTAGCATACAGCTTATGGGCTCTAAGCAACTCAAGCACCACTCGTAGGTGTTCCTCGTGCTCCTCCTCAGAGGGTGAGTAAATTAAAATGTCGTCTATAAAGATAACCATGAAACGGTCTAAGAACTCTCGAAAGATTCGGTTCATCAAATCTATAAACATAGCCGAGGCATATTAGTTAGCCCAAAAGGCATCACTAGAAACTAATAATGGCCATACCGCATACGAAATGCCATCTTCGGAATATCCTTCTCCCTTACCCTCAACTAATGATAACCCAATCTCAGGTCTATCTTAGAAAAACAACAAGGCCTTTTCAACTGACCAAACATGTCATCTATACATGGCATTGGATACTTGTTCTTAACAGTTACCTGGTTCAACTTCTGGTAATCAATACAAAGTCGCAAGACTCCATCTTTCTTTTTAGCAAAGAGAGCTGGTGCTCCCCTAGGCGAAGTACTAGGGTGAATAAAACCCTTATCTAATAATTCCTGGAGTTGAATCTTCAACTCACTCAACTCAGCTAGTGTAAACCGATATGGTGCCATAGAAATCGGTGTCGTGCTGGGCACTAGATCTATAGAGAACTCGATCTCTCAATGAGGTGGTAAATTAGTAAGATCCTTAGAAAAGACATCCAAGTACTGACAAACCACTCTTGGCAACTCAACCCGGGCCTCATCACACTCACTACTCAAAAAGCTAGTGAGAAAACGACTAAGTTCACACTACCCATGCGGTTCATATGCCGATGATAAAACTCTATCCACCCAGTCCCCCAAGAAATAAAAGCAATCATCGCTGAAGGTACATACGGTAACCTTCTGACGGTAGCAATCTATAACAGTCCGATATGATAATAACCAGTCCATACCCAAAACAACATCAAAACTAGACATGTCAAGTAAAACAAATGCAAAAGGTAATCGATGACCTGCAACCTCGATGTCATAACCCCGACATTTGTGTCTCAAAATAACTTCACCACCAATAGGTGATTCTACACAAATAGGAGATGCCAACTGTGCCAACTCCAACCCCATAACCGATGCAAATGTAGACAAGATAAAAGAATGGGATGCACCCATATCAATCAATACATTAGCAACTGAATTGCAAAACAAGCAAGTACCTCTCACTACTGACGGAGCAAGTACAAGATCTGGCACTGTAATAGCATATACACACCTCGTAGGTCTCTAATCTACCTGCTCACCCCTCAGAGCGTAGGACTGCTACACTGACTAAGCTGAAGAGGCTCCCTGATTGGCCCTCAAGGCCTATGCTGACTGTGTTGGCTGATGACTCTGTGTCTGCCTTGAACTAGACGCACCAGATGTGCCACCCAACTGTGGGCAAAACCTTTTCAAGTGCCCCGCCTGCCCACACTGATAATAAGTTAGCGGCTGGCCTTTCCCTTGACCTTGGCTCTAAGAACGAGCCGAAGACAATGTTGCTCGCTGCCCTTCTCTCCTCTGCGGGCAAGCTGGAGACTTGTAGCCCAACTGACCACATTTGAAACAAGTGATGTCTCCCTGACCACCCCTCCCAGAACCCAAACTCGGTACTAGAAAAGTGGACCTCGACTAAGTTCCATCGGACTGCTGGGGATTAAAACCCCTCTGTCTCTTACTGTCCCTCTGATTATCCTGACTCCTCCTACAGCCCCTCTTTCTCTCCTTCTCTGCATGCATGATAGTCTCAAGATGGGCTGCAGCCTCCACAAGGCGCCCATAATCCCTAATCATGGATCCGACCACTCTAAACATGAGCCCGGTCCTTAACCGTTTCCCGAACTCCAGACAATGGCGTTCCTCAATTGCCACTAACTCTGATGCAAACCTAGACAAGCTAGTGAATATGGCCTCAAACTCGGCAACCGGTGTATTCAATTCCACCAACTTGGAGAATTGATCCCTCAACTTCTCCCTTATTGTAGAAGGTAAGTACTTGCCCTGGAAGGCGTCAATGAAAGCCTCCCAAGTCCCTCAAATGCGCCCCCGCGCATACTTCTACCACTGACCCGCATCTCCTTTCAGCTAGAAGGATGCCAAGGTCACCCTCAAACCCCCGTCTTCGATACCGAGAATCTCAAATGTCTTCACCATCTGTTCTAGCCACTCATCAGCCTTCAGTGGCTCATTGGGATCACCCAAAAACTTGTCCGAATGGATTCGACCAGAAGAACTCTCTTTTTAAAAAAGACGACCCTGCTTCAGCTACTTAGGCCTGGACTTGATTCTCAGCCTTGAGAATGTCCATGGATTCCCTCAATACTCCCTCAATATTCTCCTTTCAAAAAAGATGGCCCTACTCACAAGCTAAGGTGCCCATGGCCTGTTGGCCAGCTGGTTCGGCCACATTGGCCTAACCAACTCCTTCCTCTTGTGCAGAAATATCATCTAGTATCGACATATCCTACCTGTGGATGCTGTAGACACCCCATTTTTGACCGCCCTCAAGACTTGGGCATTACTGATGGTTTGCTCGGTGTTGAGAGATGTGCAGGGCACAGGTTCAATTTCTTCGGCAAGGAGAAAGGCAAATCTCAACTTCACACCCCGTTTTGGACCACAATTATTTTGGATGGTTTTTAGACTTTAAAAACCTCTCTTTCAACACATTTTTTTTGAAATAAAATTCCCACGATGTTCCGACGCTCGCATTTCGGTAAATGTTGCGCTTTTCGGTAAACCGAGCAAGGACAAAGTGGAGATCAATGAAAGAGAGATGAAATATTTGAAAAATCTTTCAAAACACCTTACTTAGGGGTTTGAAGTTGAAGAAAAGAGGAGAAGAGGGGAGAAACCAATTTGGAGAAGAAGATAGGCAAGAATTGCTAAGAGAGGGATGAGCAGTCCTCGCTAAATCGAGCTTATTTGTCTATACACTTGGAGTTAAGTTATGAGGCTACCAGCATTCGAAAGAAGACTTCCAGGGCTTCATTTTTCATACAAGAATCTCTTAAACCCGAGTCCGGATGGAGGAGATATGATTGGTTGAAGTTGGGCATCATCCCGGTTGGACCGAAACTAAGCAACCTTCACCAAAACAAGCATAACTTTCTCCACAGGAGGAATTTTAATGCAATGTTTGCGTCATTGGAAAGCTTACTTCCGGGGCTTCAATTTTGACACAAGAATGACCTAAAAAGGAGTTCATATGAAGACGTTATGCCCATTTGAAATTGGACCTACAGAGCAGATTTTTCCTGCCGACCGGCCAAATAGAGTGCCGACCGGCCAGAAAAGAGTGCCGACCAACCAAATAGAGTGTTGTAGACACCCCATTTTTGACGGTCCTCAAGACTTGGACGTCACCATTTGAACACTCGGTGATTATCCATGTTTGTGTTCGTCTCGAGTTCTTGGAGGCCTTGGCAACGCGCCTCGCCTCAGGACCTCTTGACTCGACTGCTTCGTGTTCAGTTTTGGCACCAAACACCTGTGTTTTTGCCTTGAAGGGTAGGGAATGGCTTTTTGGCCATCCTCACACCTCATCGGCCCTCCCCTGTCATCACCGGCTACACATGTTTGCCACCGGCCATTGTTTCTTAAAAATAATGGCCGGCCGACATTATGTTTAGCCGACCGGCACTTTATTGTGCCGATGACCTATTTGGTTGGCCGAGACCTCTTCTTGAGGAGAGTTTGAACCTTTTGAATCCCCTGTTTTAGCTTCTTGAGGAAGCTTGACCCTTTTGAACTCTTGGTTTAGCTTCTCCAAGAAGCTTGACCCTTTGTTTAGCTTCTCTAAGAAGCTTGAACCATTTTAGCTTCTCTAAGAAGCTTGACCTTGTTAGCTTCTCCAAGAAGCTTGACCTTTTTAGCTTCTCCAAGAAGCTTGAACCTTGTTAGCTTCTTGGAGAAGCTTGCACCTTTCTAGCTTCCAAGAGAAGCTTGCACCTCTTGAACCTTTTGCCTAGCTTCTCCAAGAAGCTTGGCTCTTTTTGTCTAGCTTCTCCAAGAAGCTTGGCCTTCTTGACCCCTTTGCTTAGCTTCCCTTGGAAGCTTGCCCCTTTTGACCCTTTTTGAGTTAGCTTCTCTAAGAAGCTTAGCACCTTGTCTTGCTCTATATATAGAGAGCCTCTCCACCATTTTCAAGGGTTAGAAAAATCTGATATATATCAATATATATCACTCCCTCTCTATATCTCCCTCTCTCACTACATTTGTGTAGGTTAGAAGGTTCAAAAAGGTCTAGTTCTTGGCCCCTTGGCACACCACCTCTCAACCACACCTCTCCATCATCTATCTAAGCTTCTTGGAGGCCATTTTCAGAGGCTAAGGAACTGATTTTTGGGACCAAAGGCTGCTGTCCACGTTGGTCTACAAAGGTGAGCATCTAACCCTCTTTTATTCCCCGTTTTTGCGCCAGATTTTAGCCCATCTTTCTTGTGGTTTTGAGCTTTGTGTATAACATAAAAAAGTTCTGTCTTTTTGTGTTTAAGATACTTCATTAAGGACACTTTTGTGTTTGGGGTCGTTTACCCCCTCTTAGGCCTTGTTTGGCCTCTTATTTGTGTATTTTTTGTAAGCTTCGGGACCACCTTGTATTGGCCCTCCCACCACTGAAATCTTGAGGGATTTCAGTGGTGGGGGTGGTGTTTTGAAGTCCTAAGAAGGAGAGGGCCATCCCCTCTCCTTGTTGTCTTGTTTGCTTGTATTTTTGGCCTTACAAAGGAGCCTATATTTGCACACCTCTTGAGATCAGATCAGGCATTTTTCAGTGGGTTTTAGGACCCCTATAGGCCATTTCCAGAGCTGGTTTGGCCTCGTTGAATGTCCATCATGTATGTGCTTAATAACCTCTTGTATAGCCCTCTCAAGGAGCTCATCATTTTTGCATGTGTTGGCTTCATTTCAGTGGTTATTTGAGCATGTTTTGGCATGGTTTATTCACTGATTTTTGATGGTTTGGTCAGATTCCATGTGCATCATACACTTGCCATGTAAATCATGTTAGCTAGTCAAATTCGCATGCTAATTTAGTCCATCTTGTTAGCACTTTTTGGCCATGCTTAGAACTGGAAAAGTCCATGTTTTGGGACTTCCAAGATTCTGTCTTCATGCTTCATAGTCCAATAATGCATGCTTTGTATAGCTGTAAGTCATTCCATGTGCCCAGTTTTGCATTCCGGGGTTCATCTCATGCATCGGGTGCCATATCTCCATGTTTCGGGGCTGTTTAGCATCATATTTTGGTACTGAAATTCACATGCTTATATGCCATCTTGTATCCCTTGCCATGCTTTGGTAGAGTTGCATTTTTGTGCCTTAAGCTTGGTTAATGCATTGTGCATGCATTCCATGTATTTTGTTGTCTCACTTGCATCATTATGGCCACTATTTGGGACCTAGTAGAGAGCTGTCCAAGTTAGTGTAAGACCATCCTTTGCATGTTGATGCATGCTTACCTTGTGTGTTGTTGTATGTTTAGGTTGCTTAACATGATGCATGCCTTGCATACTTGTATGCTTGTTACTCCCATTGTTATTCCATATCTTGCATGCTTGCTCACTTAGGTTGTGTGCCTAACATGCATTGTGCATTACTTGCTTGCATGCCCATGTTGCATACTTAGTTAACATGCCTAGGTTGCATTGCATGAGCATACATACCTTGCCTCTTGAATTGAGTATGATAGAGGTTGGGTTTCACTTGTTTGTTTGATGTGCATCTCATTTGAAATCAAAATGCATACTTGGTTTCTTGGGCCATCACATATTGAAATGCGCGATTGGTGGTCCGAGAATCGAGAACCATGTCCCTTTGAGTCACAAACATGATAAGGGATGTGTTGGTGCACACATGTGCTTGAAATTCTATGCCATGCACTACCTGTCCTCTGTTGCTGTCAAAACTGTCTTCTGCAGGAAGTTTTTGCCGACCGGCAACATTTAGTGCCGACCGGCCATTGATGAATGGCCGATAGCTTCATCCGCAGCCGGTGGACTTTTACCAGGGCCGGTGGCCATTTTCCTCAGCCGATGGTACTTTACAGTATACAAGGAACATGTCCCAAGACTTTGGCAGTCTTTTGAGAGGCAGGGCAGTGTAAACAGAGGCAGTAGTGGCATGGTATGGGTTTTCCGGGCGAGACGGACTCGAGCATGCATCATCACACGCATTCCAAGGCGGGGCTGTGGCCATCTGATCTTTGCATTTAATTTAATTAGATTTGAGGTTTTGTAATAAGTAATTCAGTATTATTTATTCGGCCTGTATATTCTTTTGGTCCCTCCGAGTGAGGGCGTATCTGTAATAAGTGTGTGTGTGTAGTGTGCATGTCTTCCAACCTCCACTTCTTTCTTCCCTTTTATTTACCTGCTTATGATGGTAGATTAGGGCACGTTCATTTTAGCATACCTTATGCTATGCATGCGTGCATTCATGCATTTGTTTACATGCATCGGGCTCGGTACGTCATACAAACTGCATCGTACTTTCAATTCCAAATTGAATACGTGTTATTTGTAGCATTCCATATGCCATGTTTAGGATAGCCGGGCCTGTCTAGATTACATCTTTGCTTGCGTTGCATTAGCCACTTAACATGAACTTGGATCATGCATATGATTACTAACTGGTTTCTGTCTTGGCTTGGAGTACTAGGTGAGCTTTTATGCTTTAGCATATCGCATGCGTGTGAATGTTTCCATAATAGCATGATTACCATGAGGCTAGCTGCTTATGTGATATAACTGCTTGAATGCCTGTGGATGAAGGTTGAATTACCTAAATTGGGACAATGCATTAAAAACTGTGAGTTTTAAGCCCACCAGATAATGGCAAAATCATATTTTCTAAAGCCCACTTGAGAGTGGCAAAACCTGCATTTTAGCCTACTTGCGAGTAGCAAACCGTTTTCAAAACACACATGTAGTGTTTTGTTCCAACTTAGGCGATTTGGTCTATACTTGTTTGCTGTGCGTATGACGTAGTAAATCTAGGCTAATAACCGGTATAAGAACACATAAAGTTTTCAAAATTAGATATCATGGTTAGTAGAGGCCGGTCCTCGGACCGGGCGAAAGGGGGTGCTCATAGCTGACCTTCCCCGATCGTACCCAAGCTCCCAAGCCAAGACAACTTTGGTGATAACGGACACGTGACCTTTGGCACCGAGTCAGGGTTTCCTACATTCCCCCATAAAAGATATTTAGGTGGCGACTCTGTATTTGGCAAAACAGTCCATGTTTGGCACTTCTTTCAAAATCTGTTTTTCTCAAAACGATTTGCCAGATTTGGACTCTTTGGTTCAAGATTAAGAACCGTGACAATTTGAGTCCTTTGAACTGTAGTGAACCCAATGTGAACAGAACGGGAGTCATCCTCCCGGGGCGTTTGGGGGACGTCTACAAGTGCCGACCGGCCAGAAAAGAGTGCCGACCGACCATTTTTGCTGGCCGACGACCTTCCGGTGTATTCTACAGATTGAATGGATGCCAGCTGTGCCAGCTGGAATACACAGATTCTGCTCCCCATGTACGTGTGTGGCTGTTTTGTACCCTTTGCACCCCTTTGAACCCTCTTTTGTGCACCCTTTGCTCATGGCTTCTTGAGGAAGCCTTGACCCCTTGTCTTGGCTTCCTCAAGAAGCCTACCAGCTATGCAAGCTTCTCCAATAAGCCTTGACCTCCCCTTAGATCCCTTTGACCCTTTGAAGCTTGTTGGAGAAGCTTAGCATTGCCTATATAAGAGAGGTCCCTCCTCTATTGTTAAAGGTTGGATGTTTTAAGCAAAAAACCAGAGATATACCATATATATCTGATATACATACACACAACCCTCCATCTCTCTCCCTATCTTTCTCATTCAACCATCAAATACCCTTGTTCTTGGGCCCTTTCTTCACCAATCCATAGCACCACCACCACTACTCCATCACAGCAGCTTGGCGAAGTTTTTCAGAGGCCAAAGGTGCTGCAACTCAAGCCAAGAAGCAACAAAAAGGGTAGTCTTCAAGGGTAAGATCATTTTCCCTCTTTTGTAGCACATTCTTGTCATATTTTTATACCCTATTTTCTTACTGTTTTGGGCTCCGACCCTAACTGAAAGGGGCATTATTTTGAGCCATTCTTCATGTTTGTTTAAGGGCTCAACCCTGTTTGAGCCCTCCATAGTGCACTTGCTTCAATACTCCTTGGTATGCCACATTTTTGCATGAAATTTCTAGCCTATGTGTGATCTGTTTTTGAGCATAATGTAAACTGTAAGTAGGATCATTTTGAGCCCTTATTCAACATTTAAGAAGGGCTCAACCCTGTTTGGGACCCCTATCTTGCACTTGCTTCATAATCTCTTCTATTTACCGTAATTTTGCATGCTTTGTTAGCCTATCTTACTTCTGTTTTTGGGCCATCATCAGAACTGGAATGGGTCATATTTTGACCCCCTGGACATATTTCATTAAGGTTCTTTGGCTGTTTGATGCATGTTTTGTATACTTCATGTTATAACCCTCTTGTGGCCTTAATCTTCCATTACATTTTGAGCATGTTTTCATATTGATTTGGGGGCTGTCATCTACTGTGAGTAGTCATATTTTTGGTCCCTCATCAGTGTTGTAGAAGGGACTTTTCCTGTTTGGGCTTTGCATCATACACTTGCCATGTAAATCATGCTAGCTAGTCAAAATCACATGCTAATTTAGCCAAGCATGCTAGCTTATTTTGGCTACATTTCATACATGTTTTAGCATTATTTTGGGCTGCATGAGGAATTTTTGTGGCTTTCTTCTTCATTCGAGCATCGTTTTTCATGCTTATAGTGTATTGCATGTCACTAGCTTTAGTGCTTAAGTCCTTAACAATGCATTACATAAATGTTTGCATGCTTTGGAGTCATTTTGGAGTCATTGGGCATGCCATTTCAGATCTGAAACATGCACCATTATATGCTATGTTTCATCATTTGCCATGCCTTGTTAGAGTTGCATGTTGTATCTTAGGATAGATCCATGCATTGGACATGTTTGTGTGCATTTCGGTTACCTCATTTCATTTAATGGCCGCTGGTTTTGGCATGCTTGCGAGCTACCCATGTTAGTTTAAGTCCATCGTTGCATGTTGCTGCATGCCATGTTTGTTTACATGTTTAGGTTGCGCGCCTAGCATACATTGCTCATTTGCATGTTCATGTTGCATACTTAGCCGCCATGCCTAGGTTGCATTCCATTGAGCTTGCCTCTTGACCAATCATGATAGGGGTTGGGGCCCTTCGGTGTGTTTTGTGCTTGCATTTCATTTGATATCAAAGTTGCTAACTTGGCTTTTGGGCCATCATGCATTGAAATGCGTGATTGATGGCCCGGGGGTCGAGGGCCATGCTCCCTTGAGTCCATTGCATGATAGGGAGCGTGTCCATGCATATATATGCCTAAAAATTCATGCCATACACTGTTTGTCTGCTGCTGCTGTCAAAACTGTCTCCTGCAGGAATTTTCTGCCGATCGGCAGTATAGAGTGCCGACCGGCACTATATGGGTGGCC
Organism: Camellia oleifera; assembly: GCA_022316695.1. NCBI lineage: Eukaryota > Viridiplantae > Streptophyta > Magnoliopsida > Ericales > Theaceae > Camellia > Camellia oleifera. Next base: position 12,023,649 of record CM039308.1, on the reverse strand, counting down.
GATAACCTCTATAGCAGCCGGTGATCACTCTAAACAGCCGGTGGAAATTTCTTCCAGCCGGTGGTACTTTTCAGTGTGTATAGAGGCTGTTCTGGGACTTTGGTAATTTTCAGAAAGGCAGGGCAATAAAAACAGAGGCAGCAGTGGCATGGTGCGGGTTTCTGGGCAAGTCGGACTGAAGCATACATCATTCGCGCATCCCAAGGCGGAGGCTGTGGCCATCTCTTCTTTGCATTTAATTTAATTAGATTAGAGGTCTTGTAATAATTTATTCGTTTATTTTTCTTGGACTATATTATTTATTTGGTCCCTCCGAGTGAGGGCAAATTTGTAATAAGTGTGGGTGAGTGCGGTGTATGTCTTCCAACCCCTACTTCTTTCTTCCCTTTTATTTACTTGCTTATGATGGTAGATTAGGGCATATTTATTTTAGCATACCTTATGCAACGCATGCGTGCATCCATGCATTTGTTTACATGCACCGAGCTCGGTACATCATACAAACTGCATTGTATTTCAATTTCCAAATTGAATACGTGTTACTTGTAGCACTTCACATGCCATGATTAGGATAGCCGAGCCTGCCTAGATTACAGCTTTGCATGTGTTGCATTAGACATTTCAGTATGCTTAGGTCCATACATGGATTTCTAATGAGCTTCTGTTTTGGCTTGGAGTACTAGGTGAGCTTTTATGCTTTAGCATCCTTGCATGTGTGTGAGTGTTGCCATAATAGCATGATTACCATGCGGCTAGCTGCTTATGTGATATAACTGCTTGAATGCCTGTGGATGGAGGTTGAATTACCTAAATTGGGACAATGCATTAAAACTGTGAGTTTTAAGCCCACTAGATAGTGGCAAAACCTTCTTTTATAAAAGCCCACTTGAGGGTGGCAAAACCTGCATTTTAGCCTACTTGCGAGTAGCAAACCTTTTTTAAAATAAACATAAAATGTTTTGTTCCAACTTAAGCGATTTGGTCTATACTTGTTTGCTGTGCGCATAACGTAGTAATTCTAGGCTAATAACCGGAATAAGAACATATAAGGTTTTCAAAATAAGATATCACGGTTAATAGAGGCTGGTCTTCAGACCGGGCGAAAGAGGGTGCTCATAGCTGACCTTCCCCGATCGTACCCAAGCTCCCGAGCCAAGACAACTTTGGTGATGACGGACACGTGGCCTTTGGCACCGAGTCAGGGTTTCCTAAATTCCCCCATAAAAAATATTTAGGTGGCGACTCTGTATCTGGCAAAGCAGTCCATGTTTGGCACTTCTTTTCAAAATCTGTTTTTCTTCAAAACGATTTGCCAGAGTTGGACTCTTTGGTTCAGATTTAGAACCGTGATAAATTGAGTCCTTTGAACTGTAGTGAACCCAATGTGAACAGAACGGGAGTCATCCTCTCGGGGCGTTCAGGGGACGTCTACAGACACGCCCCGAGAACTCCCCGACATCTTCACGCCTGCGAGGACGCGAATGCTTGTTTTGTTCTGAGCTACCACAGTTCGAACTCAATGTCACGGTTCGTAATCTGATCTTACAAAGTGCAACGTAAGATTGATAAATCACCAAAGAGTCCAAATCCGGCAAATCGTTTTGGAAAATTGATTTTTGTAAAGAAGTGCCTAACATGGACTGCTTTGCCAGACACAGAGTCGCCATCTAAATATTTTATTTTTGGGGAATTTAGGAAACCCTGACTCGTGCTGAAGGCCACGTGTCTATCATCACCAAAGTTGCCTCGGCTCGGGAACTTGGGTACGAGAGGGGAAGGTCATGCAATAAGCACCCCTGCTCGCCCGATCAAAGATCGGCCTGTACTAAGCATGATATATTGTTTTTGAAAACACATGTGTTCTTATTCCGATTAATTAGCTAATCTTATTACGTGATGCGCACAACAAACAAGTATAGACTAGGTCGCCTAATTTGGAACAAAACATTGCATGTTCGTTTGTGAAAATGGTTTGGAGTTTGCTACCCGTAAGTACGCTAAAACGAGGATTTTGATGAATTGTTCCAATTTAAGTAATCCAACCTTCACCCACAGACATTCAGGCAGTTATATCAAATAAGTAGTTAGCCTCATGGCAAGCATGCTTTCATGGCAACATTTACACACATGCATTATGCTAAAGCGTAAACACTCATAGTGTACTCCGAGCCAAAACAGAGAACTAGTTAGAAATCATGCATAATCCTAGTTCATGTTAAGATGGCTAATGCAACACATGCAAAAATGCAGCTCAAATAGGCTCAGCTATTCTAAGATGTCATGTAAAATGCAACTTGATAACATGCTGTTGAACACATATTCAAGTAAGTGTACCGAAATACAATGCAGTTTGTATGATGCGCCGAGCCCGATGCATGCAAAACAAATGAATGGATGCACGCATGCAAGCATAAGGTATGCTAAATGAGATATGCCCTAAAACTAACCATCGTAAGCGGTTAAGTAAAAAGGAGAAAGAAGTGGAGGTTGGAAGACATGCATCACACACACGCACGCTTATTACAACAATTGGCCCTCTCGAGGGAGAGACCGAATAAGAAGCTAACTAGCTAATCTGAGCTAATTAAACTAATTATTACATAACGAACTAATTAACTAATCGTAGTTAACTAATTATTACAAAACAAATTGAAATAGCTAACGCATTAATTATTAAAGGTACAAACCAAAGCATAAACTAGCTAAGAAAATTAGCTAAGTAAAGCAATAAAACAGGAGCCTCAGAGGGAGAAGGATGCATGCATGCCCGGTCGCCTCATTCGGAAATCCAATGCGATGCCCCGATTTGCCTCTATTTTCAATAGTTCTCAGAACCTTACATCAAGCTCCAGAAAGCTAAAACTCCACCTTGGGAAACCTGTGGGAGGGTGGCCGACCACTTATGGGTGCCACCAGCTACTGCCAACCACTTTTTGTTGTTGCAGGGCAGAAAAAGTGGTCGGCCATCTAGTTTTTCTGGCTAGCCGACCAGTTGTTGTTGTATTCCTCTAGTTTGCTGCAACAGAGAGCAAGAAAGGGCATGGCAATGTATTTGCAAGATATGTGTGCACAACCACCCTCCCTATCATTTCATAAGCTCAAGGGAGTGTGGTTCTCGACCCTCAGGCCACCAATCGCGCATTTCAATGCATGATGGCCGAGAGGTAAAGTTGCACAATTCAATATAAAATGAATGCACAAGGAAACACATAAGGCCTAAAACTCTGTCATGCTTGATCAAGAGCGTCGGCGACCGGGAATTAAGGCACGTTTCATCACTCTAAGTACGAAATGTCCCTCTTTTCCCGTGTTTGGACTAACACCTATTCCAAACACAATGCAATACATAATATGGCATGCACAATGCTATGTAACACGAAGTATGCAAAAATGCAATGCAACACTAGCATGCAAATATGTAATATGACTTAAGCATACAAACATGCAATGCAATATGAACAACCTAACAAGGCTAATGACATGCAAACAATGTTAATACATGCATGCACAATGCAATGCAACAAGGGCAACTTATCAATGCTAGGGACATGCATACTCAATGCAAAGCAAGATAAGCACGCAAACAAAATGCAAGTAGACATGCTAAATGGACTTAAACCAAAAGGGGTAGACCTTAGTCATGCCCAATATAGTGGCCAACATGATGAAACTAAGACATGAAGACATGTACAAGCATGCTCAATGCAATGGCCCATCAACTAGGCCTAAGAGCACAACTCTCAAAAGTGTTCAAGGAATGACGAATGCGGAAATGTAACAACACTAAGTGCACTGAAATTAAGTAAGAAATGATGCCAAATCATTCAAACAAAGCAAGTAAAGCATGCAAGGGTCCTTAAAGCAGGAAAGCTAATAAAGAGGACTACAAAGGAGCCATGCAATACATGGAAAATATGTATGAACCAATCATGGACAGAGCTTAAATAGGTCTTAACAAAGACCAAAATATGCTGAGATGGAGGCTCAAGTACCTAGGCAAGATAGCATACATGCTAGGCCACAAACTAGGCAACAATGCTCAACACTTTAAAGCACTTAAAGAGTGAATGAAGTGGGAACATGGCAATGCTATAAGCTCTGAAATGAAGTATTAAATGATGCCAAATCATGTATACAACACAAATGAAGCATGCTATGGTGCTCAAATCTTGAAGCAAGCAAGAGCACTTGTACTAAAACTATACAAAACATGAAGCATATGGCTAAGGCAACCCAAAATAGTCCTAGAACATGTTAAAATGAGTCTAAAACATGCATGGAAGGAAGCCAAAATATGCTGCATGAAGGGCATAATTCATGATGAATGCAAGGCAAATGAGGTGAATTACACTACACCTATTAAGACCAAGCATGAGATGACTTATCCAAAAAAAAATCAAAGTTATATCATGGCATAATAACCCCAAATAAGCACTAAAATGATAGCTCACAAGCTAAGGCATGAAGGCATACGCAATGATTCATGTTAAGGCATAAAGGGCAAACCCTCCAACACATTGAATAAGTGAAAGATGCAAGTATATGAGCATGAAACATGGACTGAAATCACATAATAAATTATGTCAAATCATTCAAATAGTCCAAGTAAAGCATGCTAGTGGACTCAATACATAAAGCTAACAAGCTAGAATGCATTATAGCTATACAAAGCATGGCATGCATGACCAAAACAACACAAATCAAAGCTAAATCATGTTAAAACATGGACAAAAGCTTATTTACGTTAAGCCAAAAGCATGCTAGAATGACATGTTAAAGCATGAGACACATTAGGCTAATTCATGGAATTACACTACAAGTGTATGGAGCATGCAAGGGGCCATCAAACCCACCCAAAACAAAGTCATGGCATGCTAAAACAACACTAAAAACCTACTAAAATGGAGTCAACGTAAGCTAGAATGACATGCTACTTCATGAAGCATACAAGACTAGTTTGTGTGATTTACACTACAAGTGTATTAGACATGCATGGAGTGACAAAACCAATTAAAAATAGTGGTATGCCACAGAAAAATAACCCCAAATACAAGCTAAGATATGGCCAACATAAGCTTAACAAACATGCTCACACATGAGGCATTCAAGACAAGTATTGAAGACACAAGGAGAGGGGATGACCCTCTCCTATTTAGGACCCCAAAACCACCTTTCCACCACTGAAAATCCTTTGGATTTCAATGGTAGAAAGGTTATGCAAAGGCTATAACAAGAGCCTAAAGGGATGGCTCAAAACAAGGCCTAAGAGGGGGTAAACAACCCCAAACACAAAAGTGACCTTAAACAAAGATCTTAAGGACCAAAAATTAGAACTTTTTGTAGTTGGAAGTTAGTCTCAAAACAGTATGCAAATAAGGATAAAAGCTTAAGCAAAAATAGAGGATTTAAGGGTTAGAAACTCACCCTTGAAGACTACCTTTAAAACTGCAACTCCAGCAAGTCTTCCAAGCTTAAACCAAGCCAACAACACCAAAACCAGCTCCTAAGCACCTCATCAACAAAATGATGGTGTTTGAGTGTGTGTTTGTGTGTTAAAGTAAGACAAAACTACACTTTAAGGCACAAAACAAGAGCAAAAGAGAGATATAGATACAAGTGTGTATGTATAATTCAAACCACAGATTTTCTGACCTTAGAGGAGGGAGGAGGAGCCTCCCTCTTATAGAGAACAAAAGCCAAAGCTTCTCAAGGAAGCAAAGCTTCAAGGCCATCCCTCCATACACGTGTATAGAGGATGGTTCTGGTGCCCTCCAGCTATGCCAGCTGGCCAAAAATATCTCCAAAAAGGTGTCAAAAAGCAGCCGACCACTTGAAGTGGTCGACCAGCTACTTAAAGTGGTCGGCCGACCACTTCAGTTGGTCTCCCAAGAAGACAACTGGTCGGCCATAGGTGGGAGTAGTCTACACAGTGAAAGCAAAGTGGAGGTATGGTGGCCGACCAGAAAAGATGGTCCAAAGACCACGAAAGCCAGTTATCCGACCAAAAAACTGGCTGGCAGGAGGAAAAGTGGTCTCCAAGGGGAAATACTGGTCTCCCACCCTTGTACCACTTTCCAAACAAGGAAAACAAGGTTTGTACCAAAAACAAACCAAAACGGATGCAAGACGAGAGATAGGGAGGCAAAGCACGCGGCCGAAAGCCTCGAAAACTAGTCTAGGGGCATCAAAAGTGGTATACGACTACAAAAGTAGTCTCCCGGACCACAGTGTTCCTCTAGGCCAAGGAAACAAGGTGTGGTTCAAAAACCACACCAAACGGAGAATGTTAAGCGGTTTTGAGACAAGGCGCGCAACCGAAGACTCCGAAAATCGAAAACTAGTCTCCAAATGGGAAAAGTGGCCTACGACCACAAAGAGATGGTCTACATGACCACTCCCTCCCTCTAGGGAAGAGAAACAGGGCTTGGTCCTCAAATCGAGCCAAAGCACAAAGAGTTTAGAGGCCTGGAGGCAAGGCACTCGGCCAAAACTCTGGAAACTCAAAACGAGCACAACATGCGCAATCACCGAGCGCCCAATCGATGACATCTGAGTCTTAAGGTCGGTCAAAAATAGGGTGTCTACACTACCATTTAGGCCTACCACGCCTACCACCACCACGTCCACGTCTTGACATTCTAATGAAGGTAATAATGGATTAGCACATTCATAAATGTGCCGAAACTAACTCACTCGCGTCCTAATGCAATGGACAACACTAATTCACTCCACATAAGCACGTAGTCACGTAAACACATACGAATTTCATTTCCGGATAATGATCGTCCCGCAGCGTTGCTAGAGTTCTAGTTAGAAACGGCAGTGATCAAGTGCCTTTTCAACAGGATTCTCAAAAATTCGTGGACTCGATCAACATCCTAGAAATTAAATTTCATACCCATATAATCGCATCAGCAATGTCATCACATAAGCATACAATAAATACTAGCGTCTCAGTTAAGTGAGACAAACCCATTGTGGTAATAACCACTTCCTACGTACCCAAAGTATTCAAACCCGGTACGCTCGAATACCAAGTTGTAACGCCCCCAAAATAATACAAATAATCCAACTCACAAGAGAAATGAATATAATAGAATTGGTAGACTTTCATATGTCAGAGTTCGTATTACAAAAGATATTACATGCATTATACATTCAGAAATGTTCATCTTGAATCTATAGCATGTAACACTAGTTAATAGCAACAAAATAAATGCTCTACGGGCTTACATCTTTCCAAGACATTACTTGGTTACAACAAAAGAGAGTCATAAGCTCTATGCATATAAAGCCCTCGGCTTGGATAAACATTTAAACACAAAATAACAGAATAAAGTCTCCAGCTCCTAAGCCTTCCCAAGCTATGTCCTTGGAGGAAGTATGTCACTGGTACCTGAAAATGGTTTCCCAAGTAAGGTGAGCCAAAGCCCAGTAGAAATAGTCTATCACAATATATGAGCTTTAATAAGTGTGAGCTAACATTCAATATTTATGACCAACGTACAATCTTCCCATGACCATTCAGTATTGATACTCACATCTTAATCCATTTTTATTTATTCATTTCAAGTTAATTTATTTCATTTCGAGTCATATGCCAAGTGTATAATTTTTCAAATAACCCAACCGAGACTACAACTCAGTGGCTCTCAATCAATATAACTATCATACAGACACTTCAATCTTGGTATTTTACGAAAATTTCGTCTGTGGGATCGGCACCCATGTATGCAAATGATTTCGAGACTTTCACTCTGGACACTCCGGCCAACTTAGTTTCAATGGAGTCCATCCCCTATCTCCTCCCAAAACATGGAGTACATCCTCTTTCTTCTCCCAAAACATTATACATATACAATGTATTTAAAGTACTGTCATATTCAATGACCATCAATTATACATATTCAATGCCTTAAAACACCATCATGTTCAATGACATGATTAAATGATTAGTTTCAATTCACCTAATCCTCATGCAATTTCTACAACAATCATAGCTATCATCCACCGATAGCCCAATACAGTTATTTCTAAACAGATATATAATCTTTATGACAGATAATTCATCGAATTTCCATAGGTAGGTGATTTAGCAAATCCAACTACACCATTCATTTATACCTCCTTACAATTTCACATTCCTCATATCAATTCCATTATTTATGCAAAATAATTATTTAACACATAGTAGGGCAAATTTCCCCCTTTTTCAAATATCAATCCAAAGGCTAAATTCTACCATTCTAACACAAGAGAACTTCATATTCAAACCCCATATTCATTTATGTAACCCAATATGGAAACCCCTCTTTTTAATTTGAATCCAAACCCTAAGTTCACCCAAATTACTCCCAAATCTCACCATTTATACATAACAACAAATAACTAGGTTAAAGATCATAACAAAATGTAGAATATATGTACCTCAAGTGTACAAGCCCAAAGGAGAAGTGGAGAAACCTCAAAGACGCCCAAACTCGATTTTATTCGAATCAAATGAAGCCCACGGGATGCTCTATCTTTTTATCAAAGGAAGTAGGGTTAAGAGATCCCTAAATCTAGGTGAATTTATAGAGAGAAGTCAAATTTTAGCAAGAGAGGGAGCCAATCTACGGTTTTTGAGTGAAAAGATAGAAAAAGTGATGTAATACGCGAGGCTCACTCAAGCGAAGGAGTTGTCACTCAAGCGACTAGACACAATAAGTGACCTCACTCGAGCGCAAGAAGCGTCGCTCGAGCGCAGAATACATAACTTTCAAAGTTTTACAGGCGCACACCGTCGCTCGAGCGTAAAAAGCTTTGCTCAAGCGAAGAACATCACCTTCCCAGAATTGCTGCAAACCTGCAAAAATGCTGGAAGCTCACAAAGCTTGCTCAAGAGCAAAAAGCCTCGCTCGAGCGAAGAAGCAAATTTTTGGACAACAACAACTTGAACAACAAGCAGCCAACATATCCCAAACATGCCCAAGACACTCCAAAACTCCAATTCAAAGACAAATGAGGAAAAACTAGACATTGATAACAATATTAAACCACAAAACCCGAGTTCGGAATATAACAAAGGTTGGGTCAAAACTGGGATCGCTATAATTTAGAATTAGCAGCAGTAATTTTGCTTTGAAGATTTAGTGGCATTATTTGTATGGTGTGAAGTTTGATGTTTTCTCTAATCATAAGAGTTTAAAATCCTTATTTTCCTATAAAGACTTGAATTTACACCAACGGAGATGTATGGAATTTATGAAAGATTATGACTTCGAGTTACACTATCACCCGGGAAAGGCCAATATAGTGGCCGATGCCTTGAGTCAGAAATTTGTGAGTAGTTTGGCACATGTGGCCATTCGGGAATGGGATGTGCTACGCGATATCGGTGAGTTAAATTTTCATTTGGGTGAGTCAAGAGAAAGTGCTACCTTGTTTTCTTTGATTGCTTAACCTACCTTGATTAGTAGGGTCATAGAGGAACAACAAGGTAACCGTGAGGTGGAGACAATCCATGATAGGATCTCCAACGGGAAGGAAGAGAAGGGTTTGAACATTCTCATGAATTTGAGTGCGAGATATCTAGACCTTTTGCTTTTGCCAGAATCTTGTAGAGAGGAGGTACTTTGAGAAATCTATCATTTACGCCTTATGGTACATCCAGGAGGCACCAAAATATGTCATGATCTTAGTAGCCAGTTTTTTTTTTTTTTGGGGGGGGGGGGGGGGGGAGGGCGGGGTATGAAACGAGGTGACACCTTATTTGTATCAAAATGTTGTACTTGTCAACAAGTGAAGGCCGAGCACCAAAAGCTAGTGGGTTCGCTACAACCCTTACCGATAGCCGAGTGGAAATGGGAGCATGTTACCATAGATTTTGTAGTCAGGCTTTCTAGAACACAACGGGAAAATGACATCGTTTGGGTGATTGTTGATATGTTGACTACGTCTACACACTTCATTCCGATGCGCATTGGCGACTCAGTTGAGCATTTGGCAGAGTTATACATTAGAGAGATAATTTGACTTCGTGGGGTCCCTGTGACTATTGTCTTGGATAGAGATCCTTGTTTTACTGCTCGATTGTGGCAAAGCCTTCAAGAGGCATTGGGAACTAAGTTGACTTTTAGCACCACTTATCATTCTCAAACCGATGGGCAATCGGAGCATACCATTCAGATTTTTAAGGACATGCTAAGAGCTTGTGTCCTTAATTTCAAAGGGTCTTGGGAGAGGCACCTACCATTGATTGAGTTTTTCTATAACAATAGTTATCATGCTAGTATCGAGATGGCACCGTTCGAGGCCTTGAATGGCCGACGTTGTAGATCACATGTTTGTTGGGCTGAGGTGGGTAATGCACTAATGTTGGGCTTGGAGATTATTGGGGAGACAACCGAGAAAGTTGCTCTTATTTGAAAGAGGTTATCTATTACTCAAAGCCAACAGAAGAGTTATGCCGATAAGAGAAGACGACCTCTGTCCTTCGAGGTTGGTGACCATGTGTTTCTTAAAATCTCACCAAGATGGGGTTTGATGAGATTTGATAAGAGTGGGAAGTTGTCTCCAAGATTTATTGGACCTTTTGAGATCTTAGAGTGAATTGGGGAAGTAGCGTACTGTTTGGCTTTATCACCATAACTTTCTGAGGTTCACAATATATTCCATGTATCCACGCTTAGGAAGTATGAACCCGACCCTTCATATGTACTTGATTGGGTTGATTTGGAGGTAGATAAGAATGCCTCATATGAAGAGTGATTAGTTCAAAATTTAGGTGCCCGAGAACAAGTGTTGAGGAGCAAGACCATACCATTAGTGAAGGTGTTGTGCAGGCACCATGGGGTTGAGGAAGCAACTTGGGAATGAGAGGCGAAAGTTCGCTCCAAATATTCAGATTTGTTTGAGAACGTTTAGTTTGTTCTAAATTGTAATATTCTTTAGTTTTTGAGAATGAGGTGTAGATTGCTAACCATCTATTATTATGATTGTTGTTGTTTCAAGCATGAAATTGTTATGGAATTGTCACAATTGTTGTTAAAAACTTCATGCTTGTGCTTATCGTGTTGGTTGTCCTTAATATTATGGCTATGACACATGGAAAACTGTGATGATGATAATAGGGAAATTTTGTTGAATTGTCCTTGCTCTTGTGGAGTTTGTTGGTGAGTAGTTTGACTCAATTTCGGGGACAAAATTTCCTAAGGGGGGGAGGTTGTGATGTCTTGGGTCTTGACTTGACCGGTTTTGCATATTCGGTTAGTTTGTTTTGCTTTTGGTGTTTTGAATTATCATTTTGAGTCATTGGGATTTCTATTCTACTCTTACTTAACCTTCTCTAATGTTTCCGAGTTGAAAATTTTGAGTCTTGGGTGTTGGAACTTGTTTTCAGGTGTAAAATCATTTTTTTGGGCTGCCTGGCAAAACTGCTCATGCAGATTGGTGGAACCACTCAAGTGGAACCACTTAGAGGAGGGGGTTTTCTAGGCAGAATTTTCGCTCAGGTGGAATTAGGAACTGCTTAGGCAGATTTGGGTGAATTTTCTGGGCTGCCTTTGGACCATTCTGCTTGTAAAGAGCAATACCAAACTGCTTGTGTGGATTTGGATTCCGCTCGTGCGGAATTGGAATCGCACGTGCAGATTTTGTCTCTTCAGTCTCGAATTTCAGGCCATTTTCTCAAAACTAATGCCAAAAAGGTGTTTTGATCGCTTTTTCAGCCTCTCTCTCTCTCTCTCTCTCTCTCTCTATAATCATCTTTCCTCTCCCTTTTCTCTACAAACCCACTATATTTCAATCCTTTCCCTAAGATCTAGCAAGATCTACCAACAACTGGAGAGAACTTTTTACACCAAATTGAAGAGAGGGACTAGGGCTACATTCTCATCGATCGAATCGAGTTTTCATCAGCATCCATTTTTAGGGTTTTTCTCTCCTTCCTCTTCCAAGCTTGAAGTAATGATTCTCTTAGAGTTATATATACATTTTTGCAGGTTTATGTTGATTTTGGAATTTTCTCTTGCAATATTGAAATTTGATTTTGGCTCATGAGTTCTTGGTGATTGTAAAAGAGGGTTTTCTCAATGTTCTCTAAAAACTTTTGAGGGTATGAACTATATTGTTAATGTAACAACCCTCACTTTGATTTAGTCATATTTGCATACCTTTATGTACGATCTTGTCTTGCTATGCTGCTTTGCAAAGTTTTGCCTTGTCTTGTTTGTTTGAGACTTGCCTTGTTTTGCTTAGGCGTTGCTTGCATGATTTTGTTCCTTGCTTGGTGTGCGGCCGAGGTCATCTTGAGCTTAGTTCACCTTTGAACCTTTATACTTAGAACTATTTCGGAACCACTTGGTTAACCTTCACCTCCACCCCAGCATGATAGCCGAGATGTCGCTTTTGAGGCCGAGATGTTTTGCATCTAGTGATCTTTGTCCTTGGGCAGGTATGGCCTAGACCGAGGTGTGGCACATCCAGGCCAAGGTGTGGCACAGCTTAGTCAAGTGTCGTCCTCCCTAGCCGATGTCTTTGTTACCCTATTGCCGAAGCTTTGTCTTTAGCCGATGTCTTTGATTGCCGATGTGTCTTGCCTTAGCTTGTTGCATACGCTTTGTCAAAGACTTGTCTTGTCAATCAGTCACTTTTGAGTTGAACCAACCCGGTAGTGCCACGTGTCCGAGCTGAGTGTTAAGACAGCCGGCAGACCTAGAAACAAATCATTTTTGTCTCAAATCTTTGTTTTTAGAGAGAGAAGCTCTAGAGGAAGAAGGAAGAGTTTTAGAGAAAGGAGTAGAGTTCCGAGCTTGATCTTGGAGGATCAAACCATTAGATTTGAGTTTTGAGGTTAGATTCTTGCTCTGCTGTGGTTGTTCTTATTGGTTATCAAGCTGCATTGCATGATTGAATTCGTTTTGCACGCCATGCATTGATTTGAAGTTGGTTATTGAAGAAAAGTCTAATGTTCATGTGTTTTTGAAGAAAAGTCTCGTTTTGATCCGAAAGTTTGGAACAAGAATCATGTTCTGTGTTTGTTCTTGCATGATCTTCTTGCATGGGTATCAAGGTCCATGTTTTTGAACTCCCAGCATGTTTTGCTTTGTTATTGATTTGGATCTAGTGAGAATGCCGAGATCATTGCGTGCATGCAAAGCTTGTTTTGAGAATGTGATTTGCCATGTGATTGTAGGACTTTGACCTTTGCTTTGAGCCTACACCCGAGAAGATCTAGGTGAGTGGTATTTTTAATAAAGTTATGTTATCAAGTTTTGATGAGCTTTGTTTTGCTTTATTTGAAAAGTATTTGCTAAGCATGAATGATTAGCTCTATTTTGATGTATCAAGTATAAGCTTTGTTTTGATGTCACGTTTAAAAGTCCCTTGTGCTGGAGGACTCTAAACTTTCGCAGCACCACGTTTAAAAGTCCCTTGTGCTGGAGGACTCTAAACTTTCGCAGCACCACGTTTAAAAGTCCCTCGTGCTGGAGGACTCTAAACTTTTGTAGCACTAAGTATAAAAGGATACGGTCCTTCCTTGTAAAGACTATCGTGTTAAAGCGGGCTACGGGCCTAAGTAACACAAGACCATCGTGTTAAAAAGAGCTACGGGCTTAAGTAACACAAGTCCCTTGTGCTGGAGGACTATAAACTTTCGCAGTACCTTGACTAATCGATTACGGATCACCTCGTCTTTGTTTTGCCACTGACGGTTTACCGCGTGGATGTGTTTGTTTGGAAAGCCTGATTTGTGTTTTACCGATGCCGTTAAGCATCCCTTGAGACTTGTAAGACTTGATAGATGAATGCGGTTCATCCCTTGAATTGATAGAGTTTTGATGTGTTTTGTTCGGAAAGGACCTCGATTAATATTTGTATGGTTTTGGCTTGTTTTGTTTTGAAAGGACTTCGGCTATATTCATGCAAAAACATTTATTACTAGTACCATTCACTGAGTATCCAAGCTCACCCTCTCTATATATATGTAGGTGATGAGCAGGACGGCGGTGACGCCTAGATGTGTTTTGCAAGCTTGTTTGGGATTCTTGTCATGACGGCTTGTCTCATATTTATGTCGGCTTTGTTTTGTATTCATGTCGGCAACCTTGTATTTACGCCGGCAATCTTGAAGATTATGCTTCTTGGCTTGTGTTCATTGTATTTTGTGCATGTCGGCTAAGACGCCTTTTGATCAAGATGTAACTTGTATTTTGTTTATTTCGGACTGGTTGAGGAACCATATTGTACATGTCATTTCATTTGAACTATGCACAGCTCTTATGGACCACTTGCATTTTGATTTATTGCTTCCGCATTTGTGAGCCCCATGTATTATACTCTGATTGTGTTTGATCTCTGTAAGTTGGCCTTCGGTAACCACGGGTTACTGGCCATCACGGCACCACTCTTCTAGGGGCGGTTTGGGGTCGTGACAGTTAATGAGGGATGTTATCTTGGAACAATCCTTTCAAAAATGAACTAAAACCTAGTTTTGCGTAAAACCTAGAAATTTGGGGGTTTTGGAAAAAGGGTGTGTTATTATGAAATTGATACTTGATAATTTGTTATGTGAGTAAATGATGGAGGAAATTCTATAGTTGTATCAAATGAAGTGATTTCATGAGAAAATGAGAAATTGTAGAATTTGGGAAGCTTGAGCAATAACTTGTTGTTGTTATTTTGGAAAGACCAAATGTTAAAAAGGATGATGAATTTATAGAAAATGCATGAAGGTTGATATTGTATTATTTATTCTCTTGTAAGTGAATCATGGGGTTATAATGATAAGAGATATGAAATTTGATCACAATGGAGGATTGTGTGGATGAATTGAGAAATTTATAGACATTGATATGGAAATATATTGCATTAGCACTAGATTTTATTTTCATCACCTTTCGAATTGGCATTGTTGAGATATTTAAATAGACCCTTATTATTGTATTGGACATTAGCATTGTCATTCCATTTTATCATTGATGCAACTGATTTGGAATATTACATTGAAAAAAGTGTTGTTCTAATAAATGAAATTGTTTCATGAAATAAGATCATATTGATTTGCTTTTGAGGTAAATACATTGGTAAGTCCGAATAGGGGGTGTAGTTGATATTGGTTAAGTTGGCCTGAGTGTCCAAGGTGAAAGACCGAAAACATGGGCAGAAGAAGCCTCCTTCCGGTTAGTAACCGATGAAGTGGGAATTTGGTAGTGCTTTTCATGCCTACTTACAGACACCAACCTAAGGATTACCTGAGTCTTATTTACCGTCCCTTTGAACTACGTTGAAATTGTTGAATTGTCAAATTCTCAAGATTACATTGTGCACAAAGGTTTCAAGAGATAGAGATATCTGGTTTTGAACATGGCATGGCATGGCATATGCATTCATCCCATGAGATTGTATAAAATGTATATACTTTGTTAAGATTTTCCTACTGGGCGTTGTGCTCACCCTATGAGATTTTGTACATGAAAAAATGTGATGATCCCGTCAAGTTAGAGGCGTGGAAATATGTTTTGAGAGCACAAGGCTCTTTTCCTTGTTGTAATCATTTTTGACAAGCCAGGAGCTTTATATGTATAGGTTTGAAAACCACTTTTGTGTAGCCGGGCTTAAGCCTTAGAATTTGTAGTCCTTGAGGGCATTCATTTACACTTGTATCATTATGTCACATGCTGTAGATTCATATACTAGAAATGTTGAATGTATAATTGCATATGCAACATTCTTTTGTAAATCTCTTGACGGTCATGAATATAAATGTCAGAGATTTGAAAATGATGTTAATATTGAGACTTACTTATGTTTGCATTAAACAATAAAAGTTAGTGAATCTTTATTGTGTTAATTTTTGGAGTGTGACATTAGGAGGTTAGATATTGCATGTAATTACTTGGAGTGGACTTAGCCCTGTTGGTGCTCTGTTTGTCTGCTTTTGTTTTGCTTTTTGTTTTGGTTGTTGCCCTGTTGGTTTCTCACCAGCAGTGGGCAGATGCTCAGCATATGATTTGGTGAGTCCAGCAGTGCCTATTCTTGTATAATTTTTTCTTATCAAAAAAATTTCTTTGATTGATAAAAAAAAAAATATAAAATATATAAAAAAAAACTAGTATCCGGGCTCCAACTAGTTTTGGTTATTCTAGCCACTTTTTGCTAATTAAGTTTAAAAAAATTAAATAATTAAATGAAATCTAAGTAGCCACTCAACTTCTCTATTAACAACAATAAAATTTTTTTTAAAAAAAATGTACTTTTTTTAATATTTACTAAAATCATTAATTTTTTTAATAATAACTTATCTTTGAAAGAAAATGAATAAATAAACTATTACCAAGCCAACCCTTCGTTTGTGTTTGGCTTGATGTGAAATACATCTTTTAGGTTTCGTTTGGGAAGGAAGGTTTGGGCTATAATAGGCATATAAGACAAAATAGGCTATTTTAGCCCAATAAGACAAAACATCACATCCAACCCATAATCATTATATTATTTCTTTCACAAAAAGTCAAAAAAACTAAAAAGTTCTTCCCAAACGAGGCTTTTTAGCCCCGGCTAAAATAGCTAAAAAGCCAACCCACTTTCCAAACAAACCCTTAGTCAACTAGTTCGATTTTCTCAACAAAAAAAATATTTTTTATGTGAAATTGTGAAATTGAAGCTTTATGTGAAATTGTGAAAGTTAGAGTAACTTTGTAGGTCAAGGCCTCGCCATTACCTATGGAGGCTTCTATGAATGATCTGGTTTACAATCTACAGCAGGTCAAGCTTTGTCTCAGGAATGAGGGTTAAATGTGTATCTGTTTTGAGTGTTTATCTGGTTGAGTGTTTATTTGTTTTGCATCAGGAATGGTAGCTGAGCTAGTGTATGGTCTAGTTACTGAGGTTAGTGTATGATTTGGTTTGTGCTGTCAGAGGTTCCTATATATGATCCACTACTAGAAAAAGTACTTTTTGTGACCGTCACAAACCGTTGCAAATAATAAAAATACAGTTGCAAAAGACCTTTTGCGACGGCTCATGCGACTGCAAATGGGGGACGCGAATATGGGGGTGGCAAATACTTTTTGTGATGGCAAAACAGCAGTCGCAAATTATTTGCGACCACCTAAACTACTTATGACGACTACTATTTTGCCATCGCAAAAAATAAAGAAAAAATACTAACAAGTTTTTTGGCGACCATTTTGTTACCGTCGCAAATAGTTTTCAATGACATTTATAAATAGTACAATAACAACTTTTTAACAACAAATTTTTTGTTGTTGAAAATAATTTTTTATTGTAAACATCGTACATCATTTCTTTCAGGTACAAGCACCTAACAAAGTTCTAAAAAATCTAGATAATATAACGAGATTTACATAATATGCCTTTTATAAGCCATAATACAAGCACATGCCTCTAAATGACTCCAAATGTGCTTGTGAAACTTCAATTTTGGCCAAAATTGCATCTCTCTCTTCCTGTTGACCAAAACCAAGTTAACATTTCAAAGACAAGTTTTGACAACACAGCAAGACATTTGCAAATAAATAAGAAGAAGAAAAGGAAACCACAATTCTATTCAACATTAACAGGTTCACTACAACACTGTAGTTGCCACACCAGGAGATTTGCATAAGAGCAATTGAAGTAACTTCAATGGCACTCAACAAGCAGAAATTATCACCAGTTGACGACTCCAAACTCCAGAATAATGTAAATTCATGTAATAATTGGAGGAAATGAAGTCCTAAAAAGAAGGTTAACAGAAGCACACCTGATGTCAAATTAACTGAAACTGAAAATTATTGAACTCATGCCAATACCTGATACACATAAGTTTGAAAACAAAAGAAGAATTAGCAAGCAATATTTTGATAGACAAGTATAAATCATATAAAATATTCAATAGAGTTCATAAGTATGGTTAATTAAGAATCAAAACGGAGTAGCAAATAAAAACTGTACACAAGTAATTAATTAGAAGAGACTTACAAGGCAAATCCCAGGGTTCGACCTTGTTCAAATAGACATCTTCGATGGCTCTGGCACAGAAACTAATGTCAAGAACTTTATGGGAAAAGTAGTGAGTTATAAGCTCTTTGTCGGTTGGGTGGAATCGAAAACCTGGAGGCAATTCCATTTGCTCATCGTCCCTACAAATACCTGAACCTTTTTCCATTCCTAAATATTTCTTCTGAAATCCTATGTTCTCACAGGTCAAAGCTATGAGCTTTTTCTAAATTCTAAATGAGTCTTCGATAGAATTCAAAAGCAAAGAACCAAATAGCTTAAACCCAGATCTTAAAACCTATGAATCTAAAATTGTCTCTCCTACCAAATGATCTCTAGAATTCTGTATTGATGCGAGAAAAACATAGGAAACAAATTGTTAGAAAGAGATGATGACTAAAGAGATTTATATGTGAAGTTAGAATATGGCTAAAGAGAAGGAATGAGGGGGGGAAAAATCTTTGAAGAGAAAAAGATTGAATGATGTTAAGAAAAGAAGTGTTCTGCGGATAGAACTCCCTAAATAGTTGTTTTTTGGGAGAGAAAGAAATGTGGTTTGTAACACAACTTGGTGGGCAGGTTCGGGCTTTCACCTCTATCTTTCTCTCCCTCTCAATCTCAACTTTTCTTTGATTTTCTTTTGTTATTCCTTATTCAATTTGACCATGAGCCCAAGTTACATATGCCAATAATTAATTTTACAGACCTAAAATCAATCATATAAAATAATTCTAACCATAGCCGTTAGTGGACCTAATAAATGATATGTAGTGGGTTTTATATCCATAGAATTATTATATAATATATATATTTAAAAAAATTTATTATATACTACTTTAACTGATGAATTATAATTATATTTATATTTTTTTTTCCTACAATTAAAGAGTTTGAAAATATAACATTGTTATTTGCCATCTATTTAACTAATTTGATCTGCAGAGCAATAGGAATTAAATTAGTAAAATAAATTTATCACATTGTTTTGATGGCAAAAGAAAGTTATCTCTCAACAAACCAGTTGTCATAACAACTATCTGATGTGAAGAAGATTACAAAAGCCTATACCCATTTGTTTTTTCAAAAAATCAACCAGGTTCACTACAACACTATAGTTGCTACACCAGGAGATTTGCATAAGAGCAATTTAAGTAACTTCAATGGCACTCAACGAGTAGAAATTATCACCAGTTGACAACTCCAAACTCCAGAATAATGTAAATTCATGTAATAACTGGAGGAAATGAAGTCCTAAAGAAGAAGGCTAACCGCAGCACACCTGATGTGAAATTAACTGAAACTGAAAATTATTGAACTCATGCCAATACCTGATACACATAAGTTTGAAAACAAAGGAAGAATTAGCAAGCAAATATTTTGATAAACAAGTATAAATCATATAGAATATACAATAGAGTAGAGATTTGAAGCAAAATTGCAAATCAAAGTTGAAGAGTTCAAGATTTCGAGGAAGTTGAGGATGGCTACTTCGATTCTTGCTCGGACCTCAACAAAATAAATTCAATTTCAAACATTGAAATTTACCAATACATAATATATAGAGGTACATAGACAGGTGTGTTTACCTGAGGAGGATGAAGGATATCGACATAGCAGAGGTGCTGATCTAAGAAGAACATCAAGGAGAGTGTGTGAGATTGAGGGATAGAGAGAGGGAGAGAGAACAAGATTAAGAAGCCAGAGAAATTCATATTGAGAGAGAGAGAGAGAGAGATATGAACATAAAATAAAATAAAATAAAAACACATTCAAAAACAAAAATTTAGAAAATTAAAAAAAAAAAAAAAAAAAACCAGAGCATACTAGCTTCTGAGAGTTATCATGATAAAAAAATAATAAGTAAAAATCCAAACAGATGGATTATTATGGGCATACTACAGGTTTTTGTCGATTAATATAGTATTCTTGGCGCATAACCTTCAAATCATAATTACCTACATACTCAATAATAAAAATTATATTTTTATAAAAGACAAAAAGAAAGATGAAGTTAGTACAATGTGGGCACATTTCAATAAATCAATAAAAGAAGAAAACCAATAAATATTGCCTCAAACCTGAGGGCAACCCAAGACTCCATAAGGCAGCCATCTTTCTTCCAACTTTGTGATCAAATGCAAAGAAAACTAATGAGTGACAATTGGTAGAAAAGACCAAAAGATCCAGGATTAATCCGAAGAGTGTAAAAGGTCTAAAATTCAACATTATCAAAGTAAAAGATGTTAGCTGCTAAATGAAACAAGGTAGTTGATGCACTAAAAGAAATGCTATTACACTTGTGAACCTGAAGAGTCCTGAGACGAAGAACAACAGAGCACTCTTATATAAATAGTGATTCAAAGTAGTCAATAAATGCTCGAGTTATTTTCGTAGAACAAAAGGTCAATGGGAATTATTCAATTTACGACATCTATTCATAGTCATTAAATTAAACTACAATGAGAATGCGTTTGATCTGAAAATGCACCATTGTGATTAGAAAATTTTAGTACACAAATTGAGCTAGAAACAATATTCTTTTGAGTAGAAAATTGGCAATGTGATGCTTACTGAAAGGTCACTCATTTTGGAGAGAGAGAGAGAGAGTTAGTTAGTTAGTTAGTTAGTTTTACCAAAAACAATATAGCAGCAACATCAATCCAAAAAACATGTTATCTGTGCATTGCTCCAAGCATGTTCTTGAACGTTTTTGCCTACGTTAGTCAGAAAATGATTGTTACTTGACAACATCAAAACTTGTTCATACACTACCCTAGGATTGATTCATGAAAGCTCTGACCACTGCATTTGATATTGCACAGGATGTACAAATCTTAAGGGTGTTCTGCAACATTTGTATGTCATTTTCAAATATTGTGGCTTCCACTTTTGATTGCTATACTTTATAAAATTAATTAGCAACATTTTAAAGTGCCACAAGGAATAAATTAAACACATGATTTGCTTCATAATAATGAAGCAATTGGAGAGAGATTATTAGCTGAACACTAAAAAGATAATAAAGGAAAATGATGGAATAAAACATTTCAATGTTACAAATAGAATAAATATTATCAATTACCATTAATTTTTCCAGCTAAGGCAAAAAATTTGATAGAGAGGCCAGCCGACCAAATCATAAAATGGATCACTCTAACCTGTAGAATGGATCACTCTATCATTACAATCTGTTCAGCAGCCATAGCAGACAACCTATTCCAATTGTGTATTTTCTGGTCCATGGACGGTTTTAAACAACAAAGTGTGACAAAGATTAGCTGTAAGGCCCATTACTTATAAAAATTAGAGAGCTACATTTTGAATATTGCTTCTAATGAGATGAGAATATCAACCAAAAAACATTCTCTTGTAATGCTTGTACAAAGGCCTCAGAGGCATCACCACTAGCAATAGCCACAAAGTTTTACGATGATTTTCTCAAACCAACTAATCAACCAATAAACACGAAAGACATCATAAAAAGAACAAAAAATTAGAACAAATTGAGCAATTTATGGATCAAAGAACCAAAACAGAGGTAAAAAAAAAAAAAAAAGCAAAAACAGAACCGATGACAGATCTGCATTGCGATGTTGAATACATATACATATGTATATAAGCATTCATGTAATTATGCATTGATAGGACGCTATGTACGCAATGAAGCTCAAAGATAGTCTTTGTGTGTGTGCGCGCGCGCGTAATGTAGGTGAATTTTGAGGTAGGTGAAACGCATAAGAGGTGAGCTTACTCTACTACATTTGAATGCTCCGAGAGAACTTTTCCATAGCAGAGTTAGGGTTTCTCTGCAACGAATCCCGCAAATTGCAGAGAGAGAGTAGATAATGTGTACGCAGATACAAAGAGAGCGAGATAGTGTGTGAAAGAGAGATTAAGAGATTGAGAGATCAAGAGAGGGAGAGAGATTGAGACAGAGAGATAGAGAGATAAATCGATTGAGATCAAGAGGGATAGAGAGATTCATATCGGTGAGCAAAAGTGAGAGAGAGAGGTTGAGCGAGCCAAGCTAGGGCAAAACTAAGGAAATGGAGCAAATAAATAAAAGAAAATAGGAGAAATAAATGTTAAATATAAATTAGAGTTTTTTTTTTTTTGCGACGGCCAAACAAGCAGTCGCAAAAAGCCAATTTTCTAGTAGTGATCTGGTTTACAATACAGATTGAGTGGTTATCTGTTTCTGTGTTTATCTGTGTTGATCTGTTTCTATGTGTGATATGTTATCTGTTTCTATGAATGATCTGGATTACAAAGTAGATTGAGCTATTGTTGATCTTTTGCTTCTGGAATGGTGGTGTAACACCCCAATTTTCATACCCAAATGATAATACAATAATCATGGCTCTTCAAGGTAAATCTGAAAATAAATATCCACACTTGCATTACATGATACAAATAGTCCTCATGCGATAACACATTCGCTTCAAATCAAATAACATAAACAAATAAATACCCTCATGGGTTCATAAGTTCCCAAGGCTTAAGCCCGGTTACACAAATCGGTTATTCAAACCACACAAATATAGCCCTTGGCTTACAAAATAAAGTCACGCAAAATGAGAGCATTGTGCTCCCAACACACACACTTCCACGCCCTTAATTGGGCGGAATCACCACGTCCTTTCCTGCACAAAAATCCCATAGGGTGAGCTTAAAGTCCAGTAGGAGATCCTTAACAAAGTATATACATTTTATACAAGTCTCAAGATGATGAATGCACATGCCATGCTATGTTCTTTTAAAAGTAAGACGCATCTACATCTTTTAAAAATCATCATGCTCAATGATGTCATGCAACTCCAACTATTCAAAATTAACCAATTTAACTCAAGGGGTAGTAAATACAACTCTGGTAATCCATAGGTCAATGTCTACAAGTAGACTATGCAAGTACTACCAAATGTCATTTTTACCGGTATTAACCGGAAGGCTTGACACCTATCCGCGCGACTTTCTAGTCTTTCACCAAGGACACTCAGTCCAAATAATCAATTTCATCTACACCACCTAACAAGACTTACCACCCGTATTTACCCCAAAACCATTTCTTGAAAACCCGTTTCCCAACATTTTTTTCTCAATGCAAGGTTTTCAAATCAACGTTCAAAGCTCAACATAATCAAATGAATTGGTATGCCCATGAAATGAGTAAATGCAATACAACATTTCTTCAATTCTAAATATTTCTGCACAATAATTCCATTGTGTACAAATCTCCCATTTCTCTTTTCAAAGCAATAATATCACAAGATGAATATAAACTTTGATTTCCAATTCCCCCAAGGAACAACACATTGTAGACACCCCATTTTTGACCGACCTCAAGACTCAGACGTCACCGATTAAGCGCTTGGTGATGTTGCATATCGTGCTCGTCCAGAGGTTTTAGAGTCTTGGCCGTGAGCCATGCCTCCGGACTTCCGGGTTTTTCTGCGCTTTGCCTCGGTTTGCGAACCAAGCTTGGTTTTTTTCTGTTTCTCTTCCCAAAGGGAGGGAGAGGTCTCGTAGACCATCTCTCAATGGCTGTGGGCTACATTTCGTCGTCGTAGGCCATTTTGCCCATTTCGGAGCCCGGTTCCCGATTTTCGGAGCCGTCAGGCCGAGTGCCTCGGTTCGAGACCGCCTAACCACCTCCATTCGCTCTGGTTTTTGGCATGCATCTTATTTACTCCCTTTTAAGGGACATTGTGGTCCGAGAGACCAACTTCGTGGTCGAACACCACTCTCGGTGCCTAAAAGTTGATTTTCAAGGCCTCAAACTGCGCGTTTCGACCCCAGAATAGAAGGGTGGGAGGCCAGTTATATTCCTTCATCGCCCTCCATCGCCTGTTTTCTCTCACTTCAAAGCCAATGTTGACCACCCTTGGGCCATTTTCTTCAACCCTAACCCCCATATTTGTGTTCTACACACTTGGGAGGCCACCAATATTTGGTGGCCGGCCAGTAATTGTGTTTGAACCTTTTGAACCCCTTTGAAAAGTGGGTTGTTCTCTCTCCTGGTTCACTGCTTCCAGTTTTTGACCACATGGCTGTGTTGAGCACACATGGGAGGCCACCAATCTGTGGTGGCCGGCCACTAATTACACTTGGCCCTTTTGACCCTTGGCCGGCCGGCCATGGGGAGTGCCAGCCGGCCATGGGGAGTGCTAGCCGGCCACCTGCAACCTCAATAGCTGGCCGGCCAGATTCCTTGCACCCTGTTCAGTACAAATATGACCTCTTTTCCCCCCCAGATTTTGTATCCGGGCGGCCATTTTTTGGAGGGGAAACTTGAATTCATTTCCCCCCCCCCCCATTTTTTCCCATTTTTTCTCCCTCTCTTTTTCCTATAAAACCAGCCTCCCAGCTCTGGTTTAAGGGTTGGAAAATTTGCCTTGAGCTCTTGTATTGAAGCTCCCTCTCCCTTTACACTTCAAGCATCCTAACCATCCAAGTCTTATACCCTTTCTACACCACCACCTAGCACCACACCACCACCTTCATTCCAGCCACTTGGAGCAGCTTCCCAGAGCTTAGGAAGCAACATTTCTTGGTCCAAAGGCTGTTAAAGAGTTGGTCTTCAAGGGTAAGTCCTTTTCTCCCCTCTTTGACCCTTTTCTTGGTTCATATCTTAACTCTTTGTGATTGCATATTTGGGCTCTGACCCTAACTAGAAATAGGCTTATTTTGAGCCATATTCCATGTTTTATTGAGGGCCTCTCACTGTTTGGGGCCTCCTTGTTTCACTTGCTTCATTACCTCCCTTGTATGCCATTTTCTTCCATGTTGTTTTTGGCCTATATGTAAACTGTTTTGAGGCATGTTATAAACTGTGAAGTAGCTTATTTTGAGCCCTTATTCAATATTGTTTAAGGGATAATCACTGTTTTAGGCCTCTTTTTGTCACTTGCCTTTGTATCCCTCTTTTGGCCCCATTTTTGCATGATTTGTTAGCCTCTTATGCTTCTATTTTTGGGCTCCGGTCTGAACTAAAAATGACCTTATTTTGACACCCTCTTCATGGTTAATTAAGGGTCTTTTACTTTTTGAAGCATCCATTTTATACTTTGTGTTATAGCTCTCTTTTTGGCCTTATCTTGCATAGTATTTTGAGCATACTTGTACACTGTTTTGGGTTTGATCATCAACTGTAAAAGTTCATATTTTAGGTCCCTCTTCAACTTTGTTGAAGGACCTTCATCTGTTTGGGGCCAGCATGCATCACTTACTTCTTTGTCCTCCTTTAGGCCTACTTTTTGCATGAGAGTTTTGCCATACTGTGTCTATTTTTGTGGTTTGTGGTAAACTATAAAACATCATATTTTGGGCCCCTCTTCAACATTGTAGAAGGGTCCTTCTCTATTTAGGGTCAGAAACTGTCACTTGCTTCATTATCTTGCTTTCGGGGCCGTTTTTGC
The DNA here is from genome assembly GCA_022316695.1 of Camellia oleifera. Classification (NCBI taxonomy): domain Eukaryota; kingdom Viridiplantae; phylum Streptophyta; class Magnoliopsida; order Ericales; family Theaceae; genus Camellia; species Camellia oleifera. The sequence goes on along the minus strand of CM039308.1, from coordinate 11,998,255 downwards.
ATGCTAGTTTAGCCCCATTTGCGTTCGCTGTTTAGCCTTGCTTAAAACTGTAAATATGCTTATTTTTGGGCTGTCTTGACTCTGTCTTCACATTCCATGTTCAAATAATGCATGCATTACATAGTTATAGGTCATTCGGTGTGCCTAATTTCATGTTTCGGGACCTATTCCATGCATCGGATGTCATTTTGTCATCTTTCGAGGCTGTTTTGCATCATTTATTGCCTCTGAAAATTGCATGCTAGTACGCCATATTCCATGTTTTGCCATGTCTTGTTAGAGTGGCATTCGGTGTCTTAGGGTCGGTCCTCGGTTTGCATGCACGCGTGCACGCATTTCAAGTGTCTCATTTTCATCTAATGGCCTCTTATGTGAGTGTGGCTGAGGTCCACTCATGTTGGTGTAAGTCCATTATGCATTGTGTATGCCATTTCATTCCATAGCATTATGTATGCTAGGCTGTATGTTAGCGCATTGTGTATGCCATGTTACCTCGTACATCGTGTATGCTATTTCATAGCATGTTGCATGTTAGGATGTATCTTAGTTGCATTTCATGCATGTCATGTATATTGCATTGTGTTTGGGATAGGGGTTGGCCCGAGCACGGGAAACGAGGGGCATTTCGTACTTCGAGTGACGGAACGCGTCTCAATTGCCAGTCACCGACACTCCGGATTATCCATGATGGAGTCAGGTTTTAGTTGAGTTTTCATGTGCATTCATTCTATATTGAGCTGTGCAATTCGATTCCTCGACCATCATGGATCGAGATGCGTGATTGGTGGCACAAGGATCGAGGCATGTATACATTTGTGAAAATACATTGCCATGCCCCTTTCCTGCTCTCTGTTGCAGCAAATCAAGAATCAACAGTCTTCCGAGGATTGGCACGCTTTCCAAAAACCATTGCAAAACGGAGGCTAATTGGGGCATCACAGTGGATTTCCGCGCAAAAGGCAACCCGGACATGCATCATTCATCATCTGGAGAAGAGTCAAGACAGTCCCTGGCTTGCAGGCCAGTTTATTATTTTTCTTAGTTAATTTGTAAATTAATTAGGAATTTGTATATATTCGGACTGTATTATTTGGACTGTACTATTTATTCAGACCCTCTGTGCGAGGGCATAATTGTAATAAGTGTGCCTGCGTGTGATGTATGTCTTCCAACCCCACGTCTTTCTTCCCTTTTATTTACCTGCTTATGATGGTTAGATTAGGGCACGTTTCAATTAGCATACAGTATAATAGCATGTTTGCATTCATTCATCTGTCTTGCATGCATCGGGCTCAGCGCATCATACTAACTGCATTTGTATTTCAATTCTAAGTTGAATACATGTTAGCTGTAGCATTCCATACGCAAAGTTTAGAATAGCCGAGCCTGCTATAGTTGCATTTTTGCATGTGTTTCATTAGGCATTTCTGTATATTTAGGATCATGCATGGATTTCTAATCGGTTTCTATTTTGGCTTGGAGTACTCGGTGAGTTTTATGCTTTAGCATCCTTGCATGCGTGTGAGTGGCTACCATGAATAGCATGCTTACCATGAGGCTAACTGCTTATGTGATATAACTGCCTTGAATGCCTGTGGGTGAAGGTTGGGTTATTTGGATTGGAACAAAGTATTGACTGTGAGTTTTAAGCCCACTAGATAGTGGCAAAACCATGTTTTCTAAGCCCACCCGAGGGTGGCAAATCCACGTCTTAGCCTACCTGCGGGTAGCACCATTAAACCATTTTCAGACAAACAAACATGAAATGTTTTGTTCCAATTCAGGCGACCCAGTCTATACTTGTATGCTGTGCGCATCACATAGTAAATCTAGGCTAACAACCAGAATAAGAACGCACAATGTTTTCAAAATTAGATATCATGGTTAGTAGAGGCTGGTCTTTGACCGGACGAGCAGGGGTGCTCACGAAGTGACCTTCCCCAATCGTACCCAAGTTCCCGAGCCGAGGCAACTTTGGTGATGACGGACACGTGGCCTTAGGCAACGAGTCAGGGTTTCTTAAATTTCCCAAAAATAAAATATTTAGGTGGCGACTCTGTATTTGGCAAAGCAGTCCATGTTTGGCACTTCTTTCAAAAATCTGTTTTCTCAAAACGATTTGCCGGATTTGGACTCTTTGGTTCAAGATTAAGAACCGTGACACAAAATCGAGTCCGAACTGTAGCGAGGTCCCCCGCGGGCCTGTCTACAGTTTCTAGCGACTCTGCTGGGGAAATTAGAGAACTTGACTCGAACTCATGATATCTGGTTTTGACTACACTTGTGTGTTTTCTTTGCATTGCATTTGCATCGGTGCGCCTAGGACACCGTGTTTGCCATCTGCTATTCTTGAACGGTTTGCCGGAGGCTTGTCTTGTCAAGGCATGACCATAAGGCTGACCGGTTACGGGCTTTGCCAGTCTAGGAACACAAACCCCGGTTTTACCGGGGCACTCTTTTTGACCATTCGACCTAGTGCATATCGAAATCCATAGTGACCATTCCAAACTAGGACAGGTTGCTTACCCGATATAGGTTGTTTGAAACCGCTGCGTGCATAGTGAAACCCTAGTTCCTGACAAAATAGGACAGGGAAACCCTACTCCAACATAGGGGTGTTTTGGCTCTCACTTATCTGTTATGTGCTTTTAGACTGCGTCTCTACAGGAATGCATGTATCAGTGTATGAGTTTGGGCATCAGGCCGGCGGGCATCAGTTAGTGATTGAGAATCAGTTATCTGCGGGTATCCGATTCAGTCTTTGGGGAATAGTGATTCAAGGACAGTGATCAGTATTTGGAGACAGTGTGTTTTCAGCTTATCAACCGTGTGTTGTATGCCCGACTGTGTGTTGTGTATTTATTTTAAAGCTGTCATGCTGTTCATTTATCTGGTTATTTATTTCGTTTTCGCTTTATTTATCTTTTGCTAGGGAAGTTTTAGCACCATTGCTTCCGACCCAGTAGACATTCCCTAAGCACTTTAGACACGAGGTCGTCGACTCAATCGATCTGAGGATCTGGTTGACGGACATCCAGTGTTCAATTCTTTACCCCCCGTTGTCAGGAGAAAGCCAAGGAAGCGCAGTGTGTCAGAACAGAGGTTGCCAGAACAGTGGGTTACTCCATCAGAGGACAGTAGGACTGAGGTCTCAATTGTTGCTATAGAAATAAACATATCGGTCAGTCGGATGGATCAGCAAAATACGTCGGGGATGGAAGCCCTGATGCGCCAAATGCAGGAGAGCATGAGACAAATGCAAGAGGACGTTGCCCGTCAAGCGGAGTTCTCCAAACAGCAGGCCGCGATCATGGCCCAGCAGGCCGAGCTAATCACTAGGCTGCAACAGTAGAATGCGACATCTGCTTCACATCAAGTTCCTCCTCCACCAAGGGCCCCATTACCCGAGCAGGCATCTACTGTCCAGAATGCTCTGCCAAACACCCAAAACACCGTGCCAAATGTCCAGAATATCCAAGAGGACACAAACCTTCCAACGGGGCCAGCTCCGCCCCCGCTTCCGCCTCAACTATCCAAGACCCATACACCCAACCACCCGGACTCTCCCTTTGAGTTCGAAATGGACCATACAGCTCTAAAACTGAGCAAGCTTGAGAAGCTTTTCAAGAAATCACAAGAAGTGAAGGCCATTCCGGACATCGAGGACGGATACAGCGACGTGGCCGTAACATTTCCAGACAGATTCAAGATGCCTCAAATTGACCGCTTCGACGGGTCCGGGGACCCCATGGTCCATCTTCGGCTATTCTCAGACATCCTGCGGCCAATGGGCCTAACCACACCACAAAAGCTTTCACTGTTCGGCCGAACCCTGTCGGGTGTGGCCGCCATCTGGTACGCGAAGTTGGAGGACGAGGTCAAAAGAAGTTAGGATGAGATGGCTGAGGCCTTGGTCACACAATACTCGTACAATACCCAGATCGAGATTACAACTCGTGATCTTGAAACGACGAGGCAGGAACCCAAGGAGACTTTCTCAGACTTCGTAACTCGATGGAGGGCGAAGGCATCGATGATGACTTTGAGGCCTACGGACAAAGATCAAATCAGGATGATTGTGCGTAATCTCCAACCGAAATTGATGCAGAAGATAATTGTACTCCCCTTCCCCACTTTCTCAGATTTACACGAGATGGGGGTACAGATCGAGGATGCCATGAAACAAGGTCTGATCGACCAGGATATGGAGCAATCTAGAAGGACTTTCAATCGTAACAACAATGCAGGCCCGAGTGGCGTTGCAACTGCTCGTGCTTCAGAGGTGAGCATGGTCACCACCATTCCCCCTCTCCCAAGACCCATGGCAGCCACGCCTTTCTCTGGCGCATCTAGAAGCAATACCCAAAACACCAAATATCAACCCAAAGGCCAAAGAACCTTCACACCCCTATATATGCCCCTGCCCAAAGCTCTGGGGTACTAATCAAGAAGAAGCATTTGATGCCCCTAGAGCCGAGGCCACAGCCAAATCCACTTCCTCCCTCTCATGACCCGGCAAAATACTGCGCGTATCACCAACAGTACGGTCATCACACTGACCGTTGTTATAGATTGCGTCATGAGATCCAGGACCTTATCGACAAGCAGGTGATCGTGCCTCCCGAAAAACCCAACGTCACGACAAATCCTCTCCCACCACATAACCAAGCCCCTCCTCCCAACAGAATCAACTTCATCCAAACTGGGGTCGTGTCTTACGATCCTAGTATCTATATCACCCCATCCCACCTACCTAAGCCGGAGGTGATCCTTCCTGTCTGCACTGACTTGTGCATGATGGACATCTCCATAACCCAATCTGAGCCAATGGTGGTGACCACCGAAGATGGGACAGGGCAGATTTCAGAGGAAAGTGGGGTTGCTGAGTCTGAGATTGAACAGTCTGGGAATCTTGCTGAAGGAGCCTATGATCCAAGTGAATACATCCAGTCAGTGGGCCAGTCTGAGCTGAGTATAGGGCTGCCAGAAAGAGCAGAGTTATGTGTGATTCAGGGGGACAGATTTGAACGGGGAACAGATGATCTAACAGCTGTAGGAGAGGACCTTGCCAACCTCCAGTTCTTCAGTGACCAAGAATCAAGGGATGCAGCAATCAATTGGTTCGAATATGAGGAGTCGGCAGAAGTTACCAGATTGTTAGATGATCAACCAGACGTCGTAGAATATCAACCAAAACAGGGCCTGGCAGGGGCGAGAGTATAGTGGTGGCCGGAAGGGCCGAGAGTCAGAATACACCGCCGGAGAGCGCCGGCACTAAGAATTTTGCTCAAAACTTGGGGATTGTAAATGCAGGGAGTATTGAACAACCAGCTGTACTGACGCAGTTGGAACAAAAAAATTTTGAGGATTCCGAGAGAATCAGAAAAGCTAAGGCCCATGTGGGGGTCGAGAGTGCTGTGTGCACGGGAACAGAAAATGCTGCGGGCATGAGGACTGAAGGTGCTGCGAGTACGATCATACCGGAGCCGGACAGGTGTTTGTCGGCTGCCGACGGAATGTGGTGGGAAGACGATGATTTATGTCTTGCCCACACGGATGAGGATTGGGGGAATAATCAACCAGATGATACCTGGTATATTGACGAGGTCGTTCATATGACAAGAAGTGGGCGATATTTCAAGCCCCCACACTTAGACCAACTTGAGGCATCCGGGAAAGACAAGGAAGCTGAGAAACAAAGAGAGAAACAGATTGAAGAAGAAGCTGTGCTCAAGCAATTGAAGAAGATACAAGCAGACATCTCCATCTGGGGACTGCTTATGGCGTCGCGAGTGCACAGACAGGCTGTCCTATCTGCCATGGACAAGGCCAAACTCTCTATAGATACTACACCAGAGCAGCTGGTTGGGCTGGTCTTTCCGGGAGGAGGTTCCCCGGCATTAACCTTTTCAGACAAAGAACTACCGCCTGAGGACACAAATCATAACAAACCCCTCTACATTTCCGTGGAATGTAGAGACAAGTGGATACCGGTGGTACTTGTTGATACCGGGTCCGCCGTCAATGTCTGCCCAGCCAGAACAGCGTATGCAATTGGGTTGAAGCCCGTGGACTTCGTGCTGACTACTCAGGTGATCAGAGCATATGATAATACTAGCAGGGAAGTCATGGGGACTGTCAAAATTCAGACTCAGGTTGGTCCGGGACAACATAACATTGAATTTCATGTCTTGGACATTCCCGCAACCTTCAATCTACTCTTGGGGCGGCCGTGGTTGCAGCAAGTAAAGGCAGTCTCTTCCACTCTACATCAGATGTTGAAGTACCCTCACGGGAAGGGGGTGGCTATTGTCTTTGGGGATTCATCAATCCATCCGCCGCCAAAAGTGTCCACACCTGTCTTGAAAATCGAGCATGGCACAGAGGATGTTTTCTTATCAGGGTTCACTTTGGCTGAGACCCGGGCAGTGCAGAATATCATGGCTGTGAATGAGGGAGTCTACATCAGTGCTCAATCTGTCTACCTCATGAACAAGCTACAATATATCCCCGGGATGGGATTAGGAAGGAGCGGCCGGAAAGGCGTTGCAGCATTGGGCAAAGTGCCACACAACCCTCATACCTTTGGCTTGGGTTATCTGCCCACCAAAGAGAACTAGGTGAGGAAGGGAAAAGAAATGGCCGGAAGAGCCAGAGCAAAGTAGGCTGGGAAGCCTTTTGAGTTAATGCATAAGCCCATTCAGGGTACCCTGAATGGACGCTTCGTCCAGGAGGGGGAGCACCTTCCATTTTGCGGCTTCCCAGAGCTGTGGCTAAACGCGGAGAAGAAGCGCATGCCAGGTTTCGAAATCTTCTTCGACCTGCAACTATCCGGGGATGACGTTGCCACAGAGGAGACAGACCCATTAGCTGAGGTTGAGCAGTGTAAGGCAGTGGGTCCTGAGGGCACAGAATTTGAAATGGGGGTAGCACTGGCATGTCTACTTTCTGATCCTCCGATCGACCATAAGTGCTTGGGGGATAACTTCTCGGTTTCCATGATTGGGGATGAAACGGCTGCGGGCCTACCAGCGACTATCTTGGATGCATCTATCGCACCCTCTCTCACTTAGCAATATGAGGAGGGATTTTTGTCCAGCAGTACCGGGTCAGGTAGTGAGCCGGAATCTGATTCCACCGAGTCTTGTGAGTCGGAATCAGGTTCCAGCTCGACTGAGTCTAAATCTGGTAATCCTGGGGATGATAACCCGGATACCACAGTCCTGTCTAAGTCGTCTTTTTCCTTTTCATTTGAGTCTGTTGTAAATGAATCGGATGATTTGGATGTGCTTAATGAGAATCAAGTAACTGTGGTTTCTGAGTACTTTTCTGTGCCCTTGATTTATTGCATTAATTCAGACTTTCAAAACTTTGATGAAAACGACGAGGACGAAGTTCCTCCGGTTTTGCAATGTTTAATTGAGCAAGAGCAAGAGAAATTTGTCAAACCTTTAATGGATGAAATCACTACCGTGAATGTTGGTACTGAAGAGGACCTGCGGCTGGTCCAGATCGGGTCCACATTGTCTTCGGAGGAACGCGAGCGCTTAGTCGCTTTATTAAAAGATTTCAAAGATGTTTTTGCGTGGTCCTACGAAGACATGCCTGAAATCGATCCTGAGATTGTACAGCATCGGATCCCCCTTGACCCCGAAGCCCGACCTATCAAGCAGAAACTCAGGAGAATCCGCCCGGACTGGGCTCTCAAGATTAAGGAAGAGGTCACCAAGCAAATCGACGCAGGCTTCCTGCTGGTATCCGAATACCTGACTTGGTTAGCCAACATTGTTCCAGTGCCGAAGAAAGATGGCAGGATCCGGGTGTGTGTGGATTTCAGGGATTTGAACAGAGCTAGTCCGAAGGACGACTTTCCCCTACCGCACATCGATGAGTTGGTGGATTTCACAGCAGGGCATGCTTTGCTCTCGTTCATGGATGGCTTCTCAGGCTACAACCAGATAGTGATGGCGCCAGAAGACCGGGAAAAGACTACATTCACCACCCCGTAGGGGACATACTGCTATAGAGTCATGCCATTTGGGTTAAAGAATGCTGGAGCTACTTATCAATGGGCCGCAACTACAATATTACATGACATGATCCACAAAGAGGTTGAGGTGTACGTGGACGACATGATTGTCAAATCCAAAGAAAGAGAGGGCCACTACACCGCCTTGCACAAGTTTTTTCAAAGGATCAGGGAATTCCGGTTGCGGCTGAACCCTCAGAAGTGTACATTTGGTGTTACAGCGGAAAAAATGCTAGGGTTTCTGATTACACAAAGAGGCATTGAGGTCGACCCTTCCAAAATCAAAGCCATCTTAGAAATGCCACCACCAAGGACTGAAAAAGAGATGCGAGGCTTTCTGGGTAAAGTGCAATTCATAAGACGGTTTATCTCAAAATTAACCTTGACTTGTGAACCACTTTTTGGCCTCCCCAAGAAAGGAAAGAAGTTCCAATGGGACGGCCGATGTCAAGCTGTATTTGAACAGATTAAAGAATATTTACAGAACCCACCCGTGTTGTCACCGCCAGAACCAGGGAAACCGTTGATTTTGTATCTGTCAGTAACTGAGACTACAATGGGCTGCATGCTTGCGCAAGAATCAGAAGACAAGGTGGAGAGAGCCATCTACTATCTAAGCAAGAAGATGCTAGAGTACGAAACCCGCTACACTCCGCTGGAGAAGGCTTGCTTAGCTTTGGTATGGGCTACCAGGAAGCTGCGGCACTACCTGTTAGCTCACTCTGTAATGTTGGTTTCACGACTTGATCCCATCAAATATCTTTTCGAGAAACCAGCACTTACGGGTAGGCTAGCTCGCTGGTTGCTGTTGCTCTCCAAATTTGATCTAAAGTATGTAACACGCAAGTCGGTCAAAGGAAGAGCAGTGGCAGAGTTCTTAGCCAACCATCCAGCGGAAGGGGGTGAAGCAGTCGAGTACTTATTCCCAGATGAGGCCATTTTGCATATCGACGACGAAACTTGGACGATGTACTTTGACGGAGCGTCAAATCAATACGGATATGGGATAGGAGTGTTGCTAATAGCACTCGACAATTCCCGTATCCCTCTAGCCTTCAAACTCTGATTCAAAGTCTCGAACAACGAAGCAGAATATGAGGCGTGCATTGCTGGTCTAGAAGCAGCCCTAGAACTAGGGGCAAGACGGTTGGACGTCATTGGGGACTCGAACCTTGTTGTGTCTCAAGCTAAAGGAGACTGGAAAGTGAAAGAGGAAAAGATGATGATGTATCACCAGACCTTGGACTTGCTGATTCCTCGGTTTGAGAAGCTAAGTTTTACTCATCTACTAAGAGAGAACAACAGGTTCGCAGATTCTTTAGCAACTCTATCTTCTATGATAGACATCCCGTGTGGAGTCCAGATGCGTCCAGTCATCATCGACCAGAAATTTGCACCTGCCTACGAGTCGATTGCCGCTATAGATGAAGTTCAGGACGAAAACCCCTGGTATTACGACATCTGGAACTTCTTGGAGAAAGAAGCATACTCGCCAGGGGTAAATGCCAAAGACAAAAGGGCAATCAGAAGAATGGCCGTTTAGTTCATCATCTGTGGGGGGAAGCTATATAAAAGGGGTCATCTGGGAATGTATAAACTATGTGTTGATGCCAAAGAGTCAAAGTTTCTGATGGAAGCCATCCACGGGGGAGAATGTGGTGCGCACATGAATGGGGTAATGTTGGCACAGAAGATCCTCAGACAGGGTTACTACTGGTCCACCATGGAGGAGGATTGTATTGGTTTTGTTCGGCGATGCCACAAGTGTCAAATTCATGCAAATCGCATGAACATTCCGCCGTCAAAGCTGTACAACATGATTTCGCCATGGCCATTTTCAGTCTGAGGAATTGATGTGATCGGGGCTGTCACCCCGAAGGGGTCGAATGGGCATGAGTTCATCTTGGTAGCGATAGATTATTTCACAAAGTGGGTTGAGGCCCAATCTTATGCAATGTTGAAGGCTTCGCACGTCGCAAAATTTATCAGAAACAACATCATCTGTCGCTACGGGGTCCCAAACGAAATAATTTCAGACAATGGTTCCCACTTCAAGAAGAAGGTGATTCATTTGTTGGAGAAATACAATGTGGCTTTTCATAAGTCATCTACCTATCGGCCGCAAACCAATGGAGCGGTTGAGGCCGCCAAGAAGAATATCAAGCACATACTGCAGAAGATGGTGGAAACCTACCGGGACTGGCCAGATAAGCTGTCGTTCGCTCTGTGGGGCTACCGGACTTCAATCAGAACTTCTACTGGGGCGACTCCGTACTCATTGGTTTATGGGATGGAGGCCATTCTGCCTATTGAGATCGAGGTCCTGTCATTACGAGTATTGGCTGAGTGTCAGATAGCCAAAGCGGATTGGCAGCAGAGCAGATTTGAGGAACTCATGCTCTTTGATGAAAGAAAGCTGAAAGCACTGTACCATATCCAAGGTTATCAGCGCAGAATTGCCCGGGCTTTCAACAAGAAGGTTAAGTCCAAAAATTTAAAAGAAGGAGATTTGGTGCTCAAGGACAACCGAGCTCCCATCCACGACCCAAGGGGCAAGTTCAGACCCAATTGGACTGGTCCCTACATCATCAAGTCAATATGGTCAGGTGGAGCTGTGGTTCTGATGGATCTAGATGGCTTGGAGTTCTCACAACCGATCAATATGGACAAGTTGAAGAAATATTACCCCTGAGAAGCTCGCTAGGCCGAAAACCCGAAAGGGCGACCTAGGCAAAACTCAGAGCACAAAAAATTTGAAATCATAAAAACTGAGCTCACAAGGTTGAAAATCCGCAAAGGGCAGCCTTGGCAAAAGTTAGAGCGTAAAAGAAGAGTGAAAATACCTGAGCGAACCTGAGCCTGAACTACGTAAGGCTTGATTCCCATCTTTGGGATACGTAGGCAACTTCATCCTGAAGTTCAGCCATAAACTTTTCCCCAATCAAATTTGTCCTTTTTGATCATCTCAGTCATCTTTTTCCATCAGCATTCATCGCAATCTCCGGTACAGTGCTATTCAGACTAGGGGCAACTTTCCGTTGCCACACAGTGCCACAGTACTATTCAGACTAGGGGCAACTTTCCAGTTGCTAGGATCCGGGGTTGTGCATCTCAGTGACAGATCTCAGGTGTGTCCAGTTCTGATCCATATCGAAAATAGTTTTGAAAAGTTTTAATAAAAGTTGACTTTGTTCAAATTAATCTTTTACGACTAAGACCATTTTTGGACCCAAGCGGAAAATTTTCAGTACCACGACTTTCAATTTCATTGATTTCAAAACAGAGTTCTCTTGCTCTTGCATACAATTGGAGTCGCTTTTTATTACACTCATAAAGAAAACTTGAAAGTACTAATAAAGCAATAAGTCTGGGGCATAGTCAAGTCAGGTGTCCCTGCGCCCCCTCCCGGAGATAATCGAAGCCTCTGATGCCAAGCTAGGCCCAATCTGTGCCTCTTCATTGAGCCAATCCTAGCACTCATCAGACAAAGTGCAACTGAAAGTGGGAGCAGGGGCCAGGAGCTCTCTAGTCCTCCATGCTGTGGCATATCGGGCAAGTTGTGCGCCTCGGACCGGAAAAGCAGCTGGGTACTCAATCCCCTCTAGCGGGCAAGTCTGATCATGGCCGAACTGGCGTTGGAACCAGAATGGAAAATAGAACACACAGTGAGTCAGACCAATCAACTGGATCCCAGTCTGCCGGAACATGCTATAGCTCATTGCCAGAAGATTGAGCCAAGGACAGCGCTAAGCAATGCGATCAACAGACAAATTGCACATCCAGTTGAACCACCATCCCTCATCAAGCGCATCAACCAGGCGTTGCCGAAAGAAGTAGCCACGGGCTGAATAAGCAGGACAAGAGTCCACAACCTGCAGTTTATCCATCAACCATACCTGGGGAGGGATGAAAAATGAGAAAATAAAGAATAGAGAGATGTGCAATGAGAGAACAGTGAGACAAGGGTTCTGTGAGAAAAACCGAGGCTGAGGGCCGAGTGATGCGAGCAAATACATATGTGAGATTGGGTGGGAAACATTACCTGCAGCAGTAGTGGACTCCCCGCAAATCTGGTCCTCTCCTGACAGTGGAAAGCGTCCAAGCCCATCAGTGTTTCGGCCAACGCCATAGCAATACAGCTCTTCCCTTCCTTCAAGCCCTGAGCAACTTCAATCAAACGGATGCTAGGTCCACCCAGGCCCGGGGCAAGCAGGAAGTGAGATAGCATGCACAAGCAGAGCGCATGTTGTCGGAAACCTTGCCAATGGTGATCGCCGCGGTCACCAGCACTAGAAAAGCGATGGATCAAACCGAGGATAGCTAGTTCTCCATTACAGATCAGAGATCGAACATCATGCGCGGTAAGTCCACACATCCGCCCTAAAGCTTGGGCGTGGCCAAAGCGGAACTGAGGCAAGATCTCTTCCGAACATTCAGACTCCATCAAAACTTGAAAATCTTCAAAAGTTGGACATACCTCTTGCCCGCCAAAGCTAAAAACATGCATCACTGGGTTCCAGAACCTTGCTGCGGCATGGAGGAAAGGAAGGTGTAGCGGAGTACGACTCAGCGTGAATAGTGCATTCAAGCCGAAACCCCGGAAGTTCAACTTTTTCGAGCCATCTAAAGAAGAGATCCAAGATGTGAGATTTTCTACGAGAAATGCCTCCATTTTTTGTGCAAAGCAGTGATGAAATGAATGAGTCCCGATGTTGGAGCATTTAAAGAGGATGGGACACTATTCAGGGGGACACGTGTCGAAAATTTGGCGGCTGCCGGGATAAGTGGCCGACCGGCCACTTTTTCTAGCAGGTCGGCCACATTTCTCCCCTCACATACAAAAAGCTGGCCAGTCGGCCCCCAAAAGTGGCCGGCCATGCTCCCATGTATGTCCTTGGCCCTGTTTTACCCCCCGGGAGGAAGTTTCAAGCATTTCCATGCAACGGGTATGTCAAAGGCCTCCATTTCCCTCTATTTCGGATGCATTCCGCTGCCCAGATCATCCGAAGCACACTCTGTTTTGTTAAAGTTTTGTTTATCGAGTTGTTGTTTTGCTTATCGAGTTGTTGTTTTGCTTATCGAGTTGTTTGTCGAGCTGTCGTGTTTTCGGGTGTTTGAGTTGGTACTCTTTGTTTAAGCAATTTTCTTGTTAAGTTTTGTTTATTAAGTTGTCAACACTGTTGTATTTTGCTTATCGAGTTGTAAACTTGCTAAGATTTTGTTGTATCTTAGTAAGTTAAGTTGTTGCGTCGGTTCACTACCTGACTGGGCAAATGCACAATGCACATTTCCATTCAATCTCATTATGGTGCAAAATGATGCGATATGATGCTAAAAGTTTAAAATGCAACACTTTTTCAAAAGCTGTTTCATTCCATCATGCTTCGTTTGTTACAACATTTTGCAAACAAGAGCGCAAGTTTTACAAAAAAATAAAAACTGCCTAATAATGTACAATGTGCTATAACTACTAGCAAAAAGGTAAATAAAACAGGGAACAGCCGCATCAATGCTCTCAAGAGCGGGAATAAGAGGCCCTTTTCATCCTCTTTTGCGGAATAGCCTCTACACCCCCATCACCGTCTGAATCAAAGCTGTCATCCTCAGGATCCCCTTCAGCCTCGCCTCCACTCTCGGAGCCAAGACCAGAGCCCTCCTCTCTCTCAGCAGATGTCTCTGACTGACGATCTGCAACATCCTCCTCCTCATCCTCATCGGGCTCCGCCTCTATAATATGTGCCCTACGTTTGCGAGACGATCCCTCTCCTCGAGCTCCTTGAAAAGGCCTGGATGGCCCAGCTCCTCAAAAAGGCCCAGATGGCCCAGCTCCTCGAAAAGACCCAGATGGTCCACCTCCCCGAGAAGGCCCAGGTGGCCCGGCCTGTGGCTGAGAATATACTGGAGGCATCTAAAAATGAAAATTGCAGTTTGAATACATTAGCCAAAACATGTATATCAGATACAGATGCAAGCAAGCTACACAGAGTGGATGTACGCAGGAATAATGCATGAATGTGGTGTGTGTCAGATGTGCTCTACACAAGTAGCCTATTAATGCAGTAAAATGTCCAAAATCAGCATGTGATCAGAAGATACAGTGCTGGAAAACTAAAGGGTACCTAGAAGCCCATGATGGACAACTGCGCCTCCCTCCGCAGGACCATCCCCTCAAGTGAGGCTACCATCTCGAGCACCTGATCCATGTACTCAACAGGGGGTTGCAGATGCAAAGGCAAGGCTATCAGTAAAGGAATGAACGTTCAAATATCTGAGTGATGAATCAAAGCTGTAAAACATACCGGTGGTGACTCAAGGTCTCTGATGTAGCGGTGGCCAGGTACTGGAGGCTCTATCGGGATCGAAATCAGAGAGGTAGTCCCATATTGCCACCCCATCAGCTCAATCAGCATATCCGGCCATCCAGGCTGATGATAAGTCGGGGGAATCGGGGGAATGAATCTGCGCCCGCCTCTGGATGTACCAGCCCTGCTGGTGGAAGGAGCGTCTGCAGCCCGAGCCAGGGCCTGGCTCGAAGATGGCATACCAGTAGGCCTCATCCTCGGAGTACGGACTCCCGTCAATGGAGGCATCAGGTATATGTGACGGTAAGTAGCATAATCTCCCTCCTCAAGATAAAGCAAAGCATCAGTACCCAGCAATGCATTAACAACATCCCAAGAAGAGAGCCTATCAGCAATCCACATCTCGACTTGGGGTACTGAGGGAGGGTCCTGAGAAGTATAGCCCCATACCTGACGCAAGAAGCGCTCCCCCATAAACCAGGCTCTACCAATTGGCCCCTCAAATAGAATCCTGTAATGAGAGGCACCCCGCCCTCCAGCAAACTGGTATCGGAGACCCTTACCAAAGGGTGCCCAGGGCTCCCATGTAATCTGCGGGTAACCAATCAATCAGAAATCAGGAAGGTACAAGACAAATCAAAGATGAAAACACAAAGAACTGAGAGTTCTGAAATACCTCCGTCGACCGCACCGTGTCAAAATACTGCCGTAGGTAAAGGAGAGACTCCCGGGGTCTTGGCCAGTGCTGGCCCTCAAATACAAGTGAGTACGGGGTCACGAGGGGTCCCTCCACCACCATCTCTGGGGCTAATATCGAGAAATACGCAAAGACCCATAACTGTGGAAAACAGTGCAGAATGTAAATGCAAAGTGCTAAAGGCAAAATACAGTGCGTAAAGTACGTCGTGTGTGCAGTTTACAAGTAATGAGGAGCAGAAATGCAAATCAGGAGGGCAGAAAGTAGCTCCTAGGCTCTCCAGTAACCACCAAGTAAGTCCTCCCGTCCGCGGGAGGTCGCGCTCAAGTAGCAGTAAAGGGTGGCCAGGCCGGCGCCACCCCAGTCATACCGTCTGACCTGTGATAGGTCCACCAAGGCGCTCAACAGATACAGCCCAACAGTGTTCTCCCTGTCGGCAAACAGAGTGGTCCCGAAGAGGAACATCAGAAAACCACGGGCATACTGTGCTACCTCCTCAGGAGTCCCGGGCTCCATCTCCACCCTCCGAAAATGGGAAGAGAACCAGGTGTATCGGACTCTGCCCGAAGCTCTATCAACAGGCGGGTGAGCCCCCAGCAAATATACCCAAGCGGCCTCCCATTGACCCATATCCTCGTCGTAAGGAATGGGCCAACCTCCCACGTCAAGGCCAGTCAACACAGCAAAGTCAAGCGGGGTCATAGTCAAGTCCCCTGTGGCGGAAAAATAAAAGGAGTTGGTGGTGTCCCACCATCTCTTCACCAAAGGTGCCATCAACGTCCTCCCGGCGGGACAATGAGAAAGCCCAGTACAGAAAGGCCCAAACCCTGCCAAATCAACCAAATCCCGGATAGCCTCCGGGTGCTCGACATACCAATCTCTAGCCACGGTGGAGCCGTATCCCCGCACATTGCGAGGAGTCACCTGCATTCAGAATGAATACATGCTTCAATAAAATCAATGAGCTGTGTGCAAATGAAATGAATGAGCTGTGTGCAAATGGATGGGCTGCGTGCAAAGTAAAGTGAATGAGCCGTGTGTTCAGATTTCAAAGTGTAAGCTGCGTGCTAAAAATCAGTGTTTGGGCTGCGTGTTCAACTCTCAATCAGTGTGTGCCGCGTGTTCACCTTCAACTTGGGTTGTGTGCTCAGAAAATCAGTGTTTGGGTTGTGTGTTCAAAACTCAATCAGTGTGTGCCGTGTGTTCACCTTCAATTCGAACTGTGTGTTCAGAAAATCGATGTTTGGGCTGCGTGTTCAACTCTCAATTAGGGTGTGCCGTGTGTTCACCTTCAATTCGAACTGTGTGTTCAGAAAATCAGTGTTTGGGCTGCGTGTTCAACTCTCAATCAGTGTGTGCCGTGTGTTCACCTTCAATTCGAACTGTGTGTTCAGAAAATCAGTGTTTGGGCTGTGTGTTCAAATCTCAATCAGTGTGTGTCGTGTGTTCACCTTCAATTTGAGCTGTGTGTTCAGAAGATCAGTGTTTGGGCTACGTGTTCAACTCTCAATCAGTGTGTGCCGTGTGTTCACAATCAATTTATGGGCTAAGTGTTCAAAAACTCAAGTGATTGAACCGTGTGTTCAGAATGTAAACAGAATGCACGAAAAATGCAGAATACGTTGCGGAAAAGATAAAGACGAAGTAAATACCTCTCGTGCCTCATGGGAGAGGTGATACTCCGGCTCCCGCAGAAGCAGATCTCCGGGTGCTCGCTCATCAAAGTCTGTGAAGTGATGGAAAATAGCTCGCGGAAGAATATGTGCTGGCGGGGCATACCTCTCGGGTATGAAGGGTCAAACCCTCAGAGGCAGAGCCATGATATCGGGATCACCTCCGGCATCCGCCGGACCTCCACTGTGAGGAAAATGACGGGCCATTTCAGAAAACCTGCAAAAGGAGCAAAAATGAGCAAAAATTGGAAAAAGTCAACAAAAGCCAACTTTCGGGAAATGAAAAAGTCAACAAAAGTTAACTCCCAAGAAAATCTTCCAAATGTTGACATAAACTCACCTCAAGTGGCAAAAATGAGAAAAGAAGCACCAAAATCAAAATTTAATCGGTTCAAAGTGCTTAAAATTGAAAGTTTTCGCGAAAACAACTTGCGTGGGGCGTTGGAAAACGCGTATAGGGTGCAGATCTGAGGAGGAAAATGGTTTGGGAGGCTAGAGGAGGTGATTTCGGAGCTAAGTTTATGCGCTCAAAGAGTTTGGCCGAATGGTTTTAAAGAAAAGAGGGTGAAAAGACAAAAATGTCCACGGATTTGGACTAGTGGCCGGCCGGCCACCTTTTCTGGCAGGCCGACCATTTCCTTTTTGAAAAGTGGCCGGTGGCCTCCAATGGGAAAGAAAACTGGCCGGTGGTGATCCATAGGTTGGTCCCAAGCTCTCTGCAAATTTTGAGAAAAATTGGAGTCCCCGGGACCTGAAAAAGTACAAAAGAAGTGCACTTTCTGTCGCGAAATCGCTCCGCCAGAACTTCAGCTTCAAACCTCTGACGTGTATCTCATCATTACTCATCAAAATCAAAGTGTATCCTTTTTGAACATGTTGTAACCTCTCCGGGAGGTGAACCGCAGGCCGCGATCGAGTCGCCCTCGCCGAAACGCGCATTTCCTTGCTCGCCGTTTTGTGACAAACACGCATCCTGATTTGCGTTTGTTCTACATTATTGTGCACGTAACTTGCATTCTCATGAACATACTTGCATTGTTATGCACGTTTCTTTGATATTACCAGGCCTCTGTGTTTAAGCTTGCGTTGTCACGCACACTCCTTTCTCACATTGCGATGCACTCACCCACCGACACCGCACTTGTCGAACTTTCGATATCGCATTGAACATATGTTGTTAGTATGTTGTGCTTGTTGAGTTTCTCTCTTTTGCAGGCACGATATTGTATGTACGGTTCATTTGAAGCTGGTACAACTAGACGAATCGCGCAGGTATCGTATATTCTCCGTGTGAGACGTGACGAGAATTGAATAATTCTCCGCATTCCTAACTGCATGAAATGTTGTTGTTGCTTTGCATTCTTGCTTAAAACTGTTGCATCTGTTTGCGAATATTTGCTTCATTACAGCTTGCTGCACTTGCATGAACATCGAGTTACATCTGGCCTTGTGCATATCGTTTTGCATTTTGCCCCCTGCCTGCGGGCATGCCTGCGAGCACACCTTTGTTTATCTCGCTTGTTTATCTAAGTCTTCGGCCTCATCAAAAATGGGTCGTCTCTGGGCTTTGACATTCACTCCCGTCACTTATGACTTTCGAGTTCTGTCAAAGAGGGGCAACTGTAGACACCCCGTTTTTGACCGACCTCAAGACTCAGACGTCACCAATTGAGCACTTGGTGATATTGCAAATATGCTCGTCCACAGGTTTCAGAGTCTCGGCCGTGAGCCTTGCCTCCGGACTTCCGAGTTTTTCTACGCTTTGCCTCGGTTTGCGAACCAGGCTCGATTTTTTTCTGTTTCTCTTCCCAAAGGGAGGGAGAGGTCTTGTAGGCCATCTCTCAATGGCCGTGGGCTACATTTCGTCATCGTAGGCCATTTTGCCCATTTCGGAGCCCGGTTCCCGGTTTTCGGAGCCGTCAGGCCGAGTGCCTCGGTTCGGGACCGCCTAACCACCTCCGTTCGCTCTGGTTTTCGGCATGCATCTTATTTGCTCCCTTTTAAGGGAGATTGTGGTCCGAGAGACCAACTTCGTGGTCGAACACCACTCCCGGTGCCTAACAGTCGGTTTTCGGGGCCTCGAACTGCGCGTTTCGGCCCCAGAACCTTCATTTTGCATCGGTTTGCGTTCTTTTTTGGCAGGGACCTCTGTTTCATCACCAGAAAGGTCATAGAAGGGTGCGAGGCCAGTAATTGTTTCAGCAACCAGTTATATTCCTTCATCGCCCTCTGTCGCCCGTTTTCTCTCACTTTAAAGCCAATGTTGACCACCAATGGGCCATTTTCTTCAACCCTAACCCCCATATTTGTGTTGTACATACCTGGGAGGCCACCAATATTTGGTGGCCGGCTAGTAATTGTGTTTGAACCTTTTGAACCCCTTTGAAAAGTGGGTTGTTCTCTCTCCTGGTTCACTATTTCCAGTTTTTGATCACATGGCTGTGTTGAGCACACATGGGAGGCCACCAATCTGTGGTGGCCGGCCACTAATTACACTTGGCCCTTTTGACACTTGGCCGGCCGGCCACCTGCAACCTCAATAGCTGGCCGGCCAGATTCCTTGCACCCTGTTCAGTCCAAATATGACCTCTTTTCCCCTCCCAGATTTTGTATCCGGGGGGCCATTTTTTTAGGGGGAAACTTGAATTCATTTCCCCCCCCCATTTTTCTCCCCCACTTTTGCCTATAAAACTAGCCTCCCAGCTCTGGTTTAAGGGTTGGAAAATTTTGCCTTGAGCTCTTGTATTGAAGCTCCCTCTCCCTTTACACTTCAAGCATCCTAACCATCCAAGTCTTACACCCTTTCTACACCACCACCTAGCACTACACCACCACCTCCATTCCAGCCACTTGGAGCAGCTTTCCAAAGCTTAGGAAGCAACATTTCTTGGTCCCAACTTCAAGGGTAAGTCTTTTTCTCCCCTCTTTGACCCTTTTCTCCCCTCTTTGACCCTTTTCTTGGTTCATATCTTAACTCTTTGTGCTTGCATATTTGGGCTTTGACCCTAACTAAAAATAGGCTTATTTTGAGCCATATTCCATGTTTTATTGAGGGCCTCTCACTGTTTGGGGCCTCCTTGTTGCACTTGCTTCATTACCTCCCTTGTATGCCATTTTCTTGCATGTTGTTTTTGGCCTATATGTAAACTGTTTTGAGGCATGTTATAAACTGTGAAGTAGCTTATTTTGAGCCCTTCTTCAATATTGTTAAAGGGATAATCACTGTTTGCGGCCTCTTTTTGTCACTTGCCTTTGTATCCCTCTTTTGGCCCCATTTTTGCATGATTTGTTACCCTCTTATGCTTCTGTTTTTGGGCTCTGGTCCAAACTAAAAATGATGTTATTTTGACCCCCTCTTCATGGTTCATTAAGGTTCTTTTACTTTCTGAAGCATCCTTTTTATACTTTGTGTTATAGCTCTCTTTTTGGCCGTATCTTGCATAGTATTTTGAGCATACTTGTACACTGTTTTGGGTTTGATCATCAACTGTAAAAGTTCATATTTTATGTCTCTATTCAACTTTGCTGAAGGACCTTCATCTGTTTGGGGCCAGCATGCATCGCTTACTTCTTTGTCCTCCTTTAGGCCTACTTTTTGCATGAGAGTTTTGCCATACTGTGTCTGTTTTTGTGGTTTGTGGTAAACTGTAAAACATCATATTTTGGGCCCCTCTTCAACATTATAGAAGGGCCCTTTTCTGTTTAGGGTCAGCAGCTGTCACTTGCTTCATTATCTTGCTTTCGGGGCCGTTTTTGCATGCTAGTTTAGCCCCATTTGCGTTCGCTCTTTAGCCTTGCTTAAAACTGTAAATATGCTTATTTTTGGGCTTTCTTGACTCTTTATTCACATTTCATGTTCAAATAATGCATGCATTGCATAGTTATAGGTCATTCGGTATGCCTAATTTCATGTTTCGGGACCTATTCCATGCATAAGATGTCATTTTGTCATCTTTCGGGGCTGTTTTGCATCATTTATTGCCTCTGAAAATTGCATGCTAGTACGCCATATTCCATGTTTTGCCATGTCTTGTTAGAGTGGCATTCAGTGCCTTAGGATCGGTCCTCAGTTTGCGTGCACGCGTGCACGTATTTCAAGTGTCTCATTTTCATCTAATGGCCTCTTGTGTGAGTGTAGCTGAGGTCCACTCATGTTGGTGTAAGTCCATTATGCATTGTGTATGCCATTTCATTCCATAGCATTGTGTATGCTAAGCTGTATGTTAGCGCATTGTGTATGTCATGTTACCTCGTACATCGTGTATGCCATTTCATAGCATGTTGCATGTTAGGATGTATCTTAGTTGCATTTCATGCATGTCATGTATATTGCATTGTGTTTGGGATAGAAGTTAGCCCGAGCACGGGAAACGAGGGACGTTTCGTAGTTCGAGTGACGGAACGTGTCTCAATTCCCAGTCACCGACACTCCGGATTATCCATGATGGAGTCAGGTTTTAGTTGAGTTTTCATGTGCATTCATTCTATATTGAGCTGTGCAATTCGATTCCTCGGCCATCATGCATCGAGATGCGTGATTGGTGGCACGAGGATCGAGGCATGCACACATTTGTGAAAATACATTGCCATGCCCCTTTCCTGCTCTTTGTTGCAGCAAATCAAGAATCAACAGTCTTCCGAGGATTGGCGCGCTTTCCAAAAACCATTGCAAAACAGAGGCTAATTGGGGCATCACAGTGGATTTCCGCGCAAAGGCAACCCGGACATGCATCATTCATCATCTGGAGAAGAGTCAATACAATCCCTGGCTTGCATGCCAGTTTATTATTTTTCTTAGTTAATTTGTAAATTAATTAGGAATTTGTATATATTCGGACTGTATTATTTGGACTGTACTATTTATTCGGACCCTCTGTGTGAGGGCATAATTGTAATAAGTGTGCGTGTGTGTGATGTATGTCTTCCAACCCCACGTCTTTCTTCCCTTTTATTTACCTGCTTATGATGGTTAGATTAGGGCACGTTTCAATTAGCATACAGTATGATAGCATGTTTGCATTCATTCATCTATCTTGCATGCACCGGGCTCGGCGCATCATACTAACTGCATTTGTATTTCAATTCTAAGTTGAATACATGTTAGCTGTAGCATTCCATACGCCATGTTTAGAATAGCCGAGCCTGCTATAGTTGCATTTTTGCATGTGTTGCATTAGGCATTTCTGTGTATTTAGGATCATGCATGGATTTCTAATCGGTTTCTGTTTTGGCTTGGAGTACTCGGTAAGTTTTATGCTTTAGCATCCTTGCATGTGTATGAGTGACTACCATGAATAGCATGCTTACCATGAGGCTAACTGCTTATGTGATATAACTGCCTTGAATGCCTGTGGGTGAAGGTTGGGTTATTTGGATTGGAACAAAGTATTGACTGTGAGTTTTAAGCCCACTAGATAGTGGCAAAACCATGTTTTCTAAGCCCACCCAAGGGTGGCAAATCCACGTCTTAGCCTACCTGCGGGTTGCACCATCAAACCATTTTCAGACAAACAAACATGAAATGTTTTGTTCCAATTCAGGCGACCGAGTCTATACTTGTACGCTGTGCACATCACATAGTAAATCTAGGCTAATAACCAGAATAAGAACGCATAATGTTTTCAAAATTAGATATCATGGTTAGTAGAGGCCGGTCTTTGACTGGGTGAGCGAGGGTGCTCACGAAGTGACTTTCCCCAATCGTACCCAAGTTCCCGAGCCGAGGCAACTTTGTTGATGACGGACACGTGGCCTTAGGCAACGAGTCAGGGTTTCCTAAATTTCCCAAAAATAAAATATTTAGGTGGCGACTCTGTATCTGGCAAAGCAGTCCATGTTTGGCACTTCTTTCAAAAATCTATTTTCTCAAAACGATTTGCCGGATTTGGACTCTTTGGTTCAAGATTAAGAACCGTGACACAAAATCGAGTCCGAACTGTAGCGAGGTCCCCCGCGGGCCTGTCTACACAGATTTCCTACATTTCGAGCATTCTCTACAAATTAGCCATTTCAAGACTAAAACAACTTTTTGAATAACAATTTCCAAAAATGAACAACAATTCTCATATTTTACAAACTTCATCATTTATATATATAAATAAACAATTTTAAAAAAACATCCATTTATTTTGACCCCCAAAATAAATATGTCAACATTATCCAAGGATTTTCTCACCAAAACCACTCATCTCCAAAATATTTAGAAGGATCTCACCAAAGTCATCTTTTTACAATCAATATAATTCAAAGCCCTCAATTTCCATTTTAAAAGGAAAAGAAAGTAAACCCACTTGCAAAATTACTATTCTTCTTGAATTAACAATCAATTTTCAAAACTAATCAAATGATGATTTTGAAAATCTTCTAGATATTGCAAAAACATATATATAACTCAAAGGAAATCCCTGCCTCAAGTTTGAAGAAGAATAGAGTTGAAACCCAAAAATCAACGATGCCTAAACTCGATCTCCACCGCACACAACGTAGCCCTCGCATAGATAACCAACTTTAATGAAGAACTTGGATCTAAATCCCAATGGATTTGGAGAAATCAAAGATCTTGTGAGATTTTTGGTAGGAAATGTAGAGAGAATGAAGAGGAAATGTTTTTAGAGAGAGAGAGGTATACAAAAGTGATACAACTTCAACCCAAAGAGAGAAGAAAAAGAAAGAAAATTCGGATCTCACCTACTCCCGCACGTGCAGCTCTCCTCTTCCGCACCTCACTCCCGCACTTGCTTTTTTAGCAATGTGCTTCACCCCCTTCCCTGTTTGCCGTACGTGCGGCCTCACCTCCAACACGTGCTGTCACGACCCCATTCTGCCCCTAGTAGAATGGTGCCATGATGGCTAGTAATCCGAGATTACCAAAGGCTAACTTACAAAGATTCACACACAATCAGAGTATAGATATGGGGCTTACATGTGCGGAAGCAATAAATTTAAATCTAATTAGTCCATAAGAGCTGTGCATAGATCAAATGAAATGACATACATCTTCACATGGTCTTACAACTTGATTACAAATAAAATAAGTACATAATACATCTTGAACAAAAGGCTTCTCAAGCCGACATATACAAAGAAATAAACTACCAAGCCAAGAAGCATAATCTTCAAGATGCTACAAATTATGAATCCAAAAACAACTTGCAAATAATCATCTAGGCGTCACCACCTTCCTGCTCGTCACCTACATATATATAAGGAGAGGGTGAGCTTGGATACTCAGTGAATGATATTAGTAATAAAGGTTTGAATGAATGATATCCGAGATCTTTATCAAAACAATACATATAATAACTTGTACAAAATCAAGGGATACACCAAGTTCATCTATCAAGTCTTTCAAAGCTTCAAGGGAGGCTTACTAGCATCAATATAATACAAGGGATGACATTCTGGACAAACCCACGCGGTAAACCGTCAGTGGCAAGACAAAGGAGATATCTCAAACAAGGGTGCTAGTTGCATTATAGTCCCCTAGCACTAAGGACTTTCCAAGACAAACGCGGTAGTTGCATTATAGTCCCCTAGCACTAAGGACTTTCCAAGAATGTCATCAAAACAAGATAATACTTGATACAAAAATCAGGGATAATCATTCATGCTTGAATAAACACTTTTCCAAAACAAAACAAGCAAAGGTTTTATCAAACGTTAAAATATAGCTTTATTAAAAATACCACTCACATAGCTCTTCTAGTGTGGGGATTACAAGCAAAGATCCAAGGCCTACAAGTACATAATAAATCCCATTGAATGCGTTTCAAGAAGACAAGAAGAGATACTCAAAGATGGACATGGAATGCATTCCTAAAACAAGCTTTGTATGAGCGTAAATGATCTCGGCATTTCTTTCAAAACTAAGTCAAGATAAAGCAAAACATGTGTTGGGAGTTAAAACACTATTTTTCATCTCGGGTGAACATGCTAGGTACCAACCAGGTCTTGGCCGAGGTCCCACACCTCTTGGCCGAGGTATGGTCCCGATGACCACATTCAGGGAAATGGAGTCTAGAAATTTTCGGTTTCTTTTTTTTTTTTGAAGAACATGAATGCTAGATTCATAACTTTTATTCCAAAATCTGAGATTTCATGAGATGATTTCGAAAACACGGACCTGGGTACCCGTACTTGGAGATTTCATGAAAACAAACACGAAAACATGGAACTTGGTATAAACTTTCAGATCAAAACATGGTTTTTCTTCAAGAACACATGAGCATCATTTTCTCTTTCTAAAACAAACTTTAAATCAATGCATGGCTCATGAATCATGCTAGATCATGTAATGCGATCAAATAAACATAAAGAACAACAAGAGTGAATCAAGAATCTAACCTCAACACTCGGATTAAACGGTTTAGACTCTAAAGATCAAGCTTGGAAATCTACTTCTCTCTCAAGAACTCCTCTTCCTCTCTTCCTAGAGCTTCTCTCTCTTCAAAGCCAAAGATATAACAAATGATATGGGTTTCTCTACTGCCAGCAAACTTAACCCTCTGCTGGGACACGTGGCACTACCGGATTGGATTTTCTCAAAAAGGTGACTGGGTGAAAAGACAAGGTTATGACAAAGTGAGTATAACAAGCAAGGTGGCAAGGGCACTCTGGTAAGGCAGGGATCTCGGGTTAGAACATCGGCTTCGGCACAAGGGATCTCAATGATCTCGGCTAGAAAGGATAACACATGGTCCAAATGTGCCATACCTTGGCCTAGATGTGCCACACCTCGGCCCAAGTTATACCGGTCCAGAACAAGATCACTAGGTGCAAGGATCAAGGATCTAGGATGTCTAAATGATAACATCTCAGCCTAGATGATACACATCTTGGCCTAGGTGATGCACACCTCGGCCTAGATGATGACATCTCGGCCAATATGCCAGGGCGAAGGTGGAGGTCAGCCAAAGTGGTTCCAAGATGGTCCTAGGTATAAGAGGTTCAAGGGTGTGACCTAGGCTTAAGATGACCTCGGCTTAACACACACCAAGCAAGAAACAAAGCATGCAAGCAACACTTAAACAAAACAAATCAAGGTCTGCAAAAATGCAAGTTTAATCAAGACAAAGATCATGCAAATGCACGTGAGCATGACTAAGATAAAGTGAGGGTTGTTACATCTTACCCCCCTTAAAGAAGTTTGGTCCCCAAACTTGAGTTACCTTGCCCCACAAACAACCCTAGATGTCGGATTTTCATTTCTTCTTCCATTTCCCATGTTGCATCCTTGCCGTAATGCTCTTTCTATTCAACCTTCACCATCGGTATGGACTTGTTCCTCAACTGCTTCACTTGCCTATCAAGAATCCATATCGACTTCTTCTCATAACCCAAATCTTCATTAATCACAATCCCGAAATGATCAATCACATGCAATGGATCCCGAATATACTTCCTCAACATCGAAATATGAAACACATTGTGGACTTGACTTAGTTCTGGCGGCAAAGCAAGTCTATAAGCAACGGGGTTAACTTTCTCAAGGATTTCAAATGGTCCAATATAACGACGTGCTAATTTACCTTTCTTCCTAAATCTTAAAACTCCTTTCATCGGCGAAATCTTCAGGAATACATGATCCCCAACCTCAAATTCTAATTCTCTTCTACTCTGGTCGGCGTAACTCTTCTGTCGACTCTGAGTAGTTCTGATTCTTTGTTGGATAAGCTTAATGTTCTCAGTTGTCACTTGAACCAGTTTGGGACCAATCAAAGCTTTGTCTCCTACCTCAGTCCAACATATCGGCGATCTGTACTTCTTTCCATACAAAGCTTCATATAGCGCCATGCCAATGCTAGCTTGGTAACTGTTGTTGTAGGCGAATTCCACTAATGGCAAATGCACTTCCCAACTTCCCTTGAAATCCAATACACGTCTAAGCATATCTTCAAGTGTCTGAATTGTTCTCTCTGTTTGCCCATCGGTCTGGGGATGAAAAGTTGTGCTAAACCTCAACTCGACTCCCAAAGCTCTTTGTAGACTCTGCCAAAATCAAGAAACAAACTTCGAATCTCGGTCTGACACAATAGACATCAGCACTCCATGAAGTCTCACAATCTCATTCATATACAATAAAGCAAGTCGATCGGCATTAAAGATAGTCTTAACAGGCAAGAAGTATGCTGACTTACTTAATCTATCAACTATAACCCAAATTGAATCCATACCCCTTTGTGTCCTCGACAAACCAATCACAAAATCCATGGAGATGTGTTCCCATTTCCACTCAGGAATTGACAAAGGTTGAAGAAGTCCTGCTGGCCTCTGATGCTCTACTTTCACTTGTTGGCAATATAGACACTGAGATACAAACTCAGCTATCTCTCTTTTCATATTTGGCCACCCAAAAGTTTGCTTCACATCTTGGTACATCTTGGTATTTCCTGGATGAATGGCAAATCTGGAACCATGAGCTTCTTGTAAAATTCTTCTTTTCAACTCTGGGACGTCAGCCACGCACAATCTTCCTTCAAACTTAAGTACTTGATTCTCAATGGTATACCCTGACCTCGGCTTGGTGACAAATTCATCAATTACCCTTTTGAAGAATTCATCCTCCATCTGCCTGGTCTTCACTTCTTCAATAATAGTCAGCTCCACTGAAATCGTTGCTAAACATGCCAAACTCCCAACTAATTTCCTGCTTAAAGCGTCGGCCACTGGGTTTGCTTTACCCAAATGGTACTGAATCTGCATATCGTAGTCCCTCAATAACTCAAGCCACCTTCTCTGCCTCATATTTAATTCCTTCTGGGTGAACAAGTATTTCAAACTCTTGTGATCTGTGAAACTTGGCAAGAAGCTCCATACAAGTAATGACGCCAAATCTTTAAAGCAAACACTACAACTGCTAACTCTAGATCATGGGTAGGATAATTCTTCTCATGGGGTTTCAATTGGCGAGATGCATATGCTATGACTTTACCCCATTGCATTAATACACAACCTAAACCCTTATGTGAAGCGTCACTATAAATCTGAAATTCCTCATTACCTGATGGTAGTACAAGAACTGGTGCTGTAACTAACCTCGTCTTGAGTTCCTGGAAGGCTGATTCTTTATCCTCGGTCCATTCATATGTCACTCCCTTTTGAGTCAATTGTGTCAACGGTACTGCAATCTTCGAGAAGTCCTTTACGAATTTTCTATAATAACCTGCCAAATCCAGAAAACTACGAACCTCGGACACATTCGTCGGTGTCGGCCAATTCACGATGGCCTCAATTTTGCTAGGATCAACCGAAATACCTTCTTCATCAATCACATGCCCCAAAAATGAAATGCTAGAAAGCCAAAACTCACACTTGCTAAGCTTGGCATACAACTTTCTGTCCCTCAAAATCTGTAAGGCAAGTCTCAGATGCTTCTCATGCTCAACTCCACTCTTGGAATAGATCAATATATCATCGATGAAAACAACTACAAACTCATCTAGGTATGGCTTAAAGACTCTATTCATCAAATCCATGAATGCTGCAGGAGCGTTAGTCACTCCAAAAGGCATTACCAAAACTTCGTAGTGGCCATATCTTGTCCGAAAAGCAATCTTCACAACATCCTCGGCTTTAACCTTGAGCTGATGGTAGCCCGACCTGAGATCAATTTTAGAAAAGACTTGTGCTCCTTGTTGTTAATCAAGCAAATCATCGATCCTCGGCAATAGGTACTTATTCTTAATGGTTACCTTGTTCAGTTCTCGGTAATCAATACAAAGACGAACTGTACCATCTTTTTTCTTCACAAATAGAACTGGTGCTCCCCAAAGTGAAGTGCTCGGCCTAATAAAGCCCTTGTCCAACAACTCTTGTAATTGTAGCTTCAACTCCTTAAGCTCGGCTGGGGCCATTCTATAGGGTGTTTTGGAGATAGGCTGGGTTCCTGACATAACGCCAACAGTAAAGTCTACTTCTCTATCAACTAAATGGCCAGGCAAATCATTTGGAAAGACGTTGGGGAACTCATTAACAATCGGAATATCAGCCATTTCGACGTTTCCATTCAGATTACTTAGTACACTACACAGGTAACCCCGACACCCCTTTTGGATTAACTTATAAGCTTTCATGGACGGAATCAAGTAAGGTGGGGGTACTACTCCTTTACCATGAAACATAACCTCAGCTTGGTTTGGGGGTTTCAAGGTGACACTCTTGGAAACACAATTAATGGATGCACGATTAACTACTAACCAATCCATTCCCAATATGACATCAAAATGGGTCATGTTCAACGGCATCAAATCAATAAGTTATTCAACATTCTCAATTACAACTACACATGCTCTATAAATGGATGCGGCATTCATAGTTCTCCCAGATGGAATAGATACAGATAACACATAACCAAGGGGTTCTAGTTCCTTATTTAACTTCTCGGCAAATTTAGCAGATACAAATGAATGTGTAGAACCCGAATCAATCAATATATATGCATCTTGAGAGCAAATTAGAAGGGTACCTGACACTACTGTCTCGACGCTCTGAGTGTCTCCTGGCACCAATGCAAAAACCCTACCCTGCCTCATCTGTCCTTTCCCGACATTACCTTTCTGTGTAGAACCCAAAGCGCTCCCATCTTTCCTGCTATCATTAGCCTTTGTTTTCGAACAGTCTTTCACACGATGACC
Source organism: Camellia oleifera (assembly GCA_022316695.1). Taxonomy (NCBI): domain Eukaryota; kingdom Viridiplantae; phylum Streptophyta; class Magnoliopsida; order Ericales; family Theaceae; genus Camellia; species Camellia oleifera. The sequence goes on along the minus strand of CM039308.1, from coordinate 11,968,922 downwards.
TATCTCACCACATTCGAAGCAAGCTCCAAACGCCCAACGACAAACTCTAGAATGTGGCTTCCTACAACTTGAACATGTCGGCCTAGTACCACTTTCCTGTCTTGAGTTGCTTGAACTGCCTATGTTCATTTTCTTTTTGGCATCAAACGCACCTCGGTGATTGTCATAATTCTGCCTCTTTCTCTGGCTTTCTCCTGAATTCTGATATCTGTTTAGGTTAGCTTCTACCAGGATGGCCTTGTCTAATACTCTGGCGTAAGTCAGCATGTTGAGCATATTCACTCGATCTTGTATGGGTCCACGAAGCCCACTCTCAAATTTCCTGGCTTTTCTATATTCACTATCGACCATGTGGGGTGCATACCTTGCTAACTTGGTGAAGGTGCGATCGTATTCGGCCACTGTTTTGCTGCCTTATGTTAACATCTGAAACTCTGTGGTCTTGCGATCCCGAACACTGAGAGAAAAATGCTTGTTGTAGAATAACTCCAAAAATCTGGCCCACGTCAAGCCTGGATTACCTTCTCGGATCATCATCCACCACCTACAAGCGTCGTCATTCAATGTGAATGCTGCTAATGATACCTTCTGAGCGTCGATGCTGGGAAAAATCTAAAACAACTTCTCCATTTCCAAGACCCACGCTTCGGCTTTCATCGGCTCTATACCCCCATGGAATCTCGGCGGGTTCATCTTCTTGAACTCTCTGATCAAAGTTATCGTGCCGTCCACATATAAAGCTGGCTGTGGAGGCACTTGAGGCACTTGAGGAGGTAGAGGTGGAATTGCATTTCGGCCGTTTGTCCGCTCGGCCTGAGTAGAGGTGGTACTAGTGTCTTGTGGCCTAGGTTGTCTCAACTCATGGACCAAACCTTCGACCAATCTTTCTAATCCATCCAATCTATCCTCGAAATGATCTCGGCCAACTAGAGGTCTACCCCTTCTCATGATGCTAAGAGTGCAAAATATGACTTTAAAACAAAATGGACAAATAGACATGTAGGCAAGTAACAAAGAATCATGCTAAGATGATGCACATCTTGTCAAGTAGCAAGCAATATGATGCAATCCTAAGATCATTCTAAGGGACATCCTACGCTTTTTAAGACTTAAGGTGTGAATAACGTACTATGAGGAACCGGTGCTCTGATACCATTCTGTCACGACCCCATTCCGCCCCTAGTAGAATGGTGCCGTGATGGCCAGTAATCCGAGATTACCAAAGGCCAACTTACAAAGATTCACACACAATCAGAGTATAGATATGGGGCTTACATGTGTGGAAGCAATAAATTTAAATCTAATTAGTCCATAAGAGTTGTGCATAGATCAAATAAAATGGCATACATCTTAACATGGTCTTATAACTTGATTACAAATAAAATAAGTACATAATACATATTGATCAAAAGGCTTCTCAAGCCGACGTATACAAAGAAATAAACTACCAAGCCAAGAAGCATAATCTTCAAGATGCTACAAATTATGAATCCAAAAACAACTTGCAAATAATCATCTAGGCACCACCCCCTTCTTGCTCGTCACCTACATATATATAAGGAGAGGGTGAGCTTGGATACTCAGTGAATGATATTAGTAATAAAGGTTTGAATGAATGATATCCGAGATCTTTATCAAAACAATACACATAATAACTTGTACAAAATCAAGGGATAAACCAAGTTTATCTATCAAGTCTTTCAAAGCTTCAAGGGAGGCTTACTAGCATCAATATAATACAAGGGATGACATTCTGGACAAACCCACGCGGTAAACCGTCAGTGGCAAGACAAAGGAGATATCTCAAACAAGGGTGCTAGTTGCATTATAGTCCCCTAGCACTAAGGACTTTCCAAGACAAACGCGGTAGTTGCATTATAGTCCCCTAGCACTAAGGACTTTCCAAGAATGTCATCAAAACAAGATAATACTTGATACAAAAATTAGGGATAATCATTCATGCTTGAATAAACACTTTTCCAAAACAAAACAAGCAAAGCTTTTATCAAACGTTAGAATATAGCTTTATTAAAAATACTACTCACATAGCTCTTCTAGTGTGGGGATTACAAGCAAAGATCCAAGGCCTACAAGTACATAATAAATCCCATTGAATGCGTTTCAAGAAGACAAGAAGAGATATTCAAAGATGGACATGGAATGCATTCCTAAAACAAGCTTTGTATGAGTGTAAATGATTTCGGCATTTTTTTCAAAACTAAGTCAAAACAAAGCAAAACATGTGTTGGGAGTTAAAACACTGTTTTTCATCTCGGGAAAACATGATAGGTACCAACCAGGTCTTGGCCGAGGTCCCACACCTCTTGGCCGAGGTATGGTCCCGATGACCACATTCAGGGAAATGGAGTCTGGAAATTTTCGGTTTCTTTTTTTTTTTTAAGAACATGAATGCTAGATTCATAACTTTTATTCCAAAATCTGAGATTTCATGAGATGATTTCGAAAACATGGACCTGGGTACCCGTACTTGGAGATTTCATGAAAACAAACACGAAAACATGGAACTTGGTATAAACTTTCAGATCAAAACATGGTTTTTCTTCAAGAACACATGAACATCATTTTCTCTTTCTAAAACAAACTTTAAATCAATGCATGGCTCATGAATCATGCTAGATCATGCAATGCGATCGAATAAACATAAAGAACAACAAGAGTGAATCAAGAATCTAACCTCAACACTTGGATTAAATGGTTTAGACTCTAAGGATCAAGCTTGGAAATCTACTTCTCTCTCAAGAACTCCTCTTCCTCTCTTCCTAGAGCTTCTCTCTCTTCAAAGTCAAAGATATGACGAATGATATGGGTTTCTCTACTGCCAGCAGACTTAACCCTCTGCTGGGACACGTGGCACTACCGGATTGGATTTCCTCAAAAAGGTGACTGAGTGAAAAGACAACGCTATGACAAAGTGTGTATAACAAGCAAGGTGGCAAGGGCACTCTGGTAAGGCGAGGATCTCGAGTTAGAACATCGGCTTCGGCAAAAGGGGTCTCAATGATCTCAGCTAGAAAGGATAACACATGGTCCAAATGTGCCACACCTCGGCCTAGATGTGCCACACCTCAGCCTAGGTTATACCGGTCCAGAACAAGATCACTAGGTGCAAGGATCAAGGATCTAGGATGTCTAGATGGTAACATCTCGGCCTAGATGATGACATCTCGGCCAATATGCCAGGGCGAAGGTGGAGGTCAACCAAAGTGGTTCTAAGATGGTCCTAGGTATAAGAGGTTCAAGGGTGTGACCTAGGCTTAAGATGACCTCGGCTTAACACACACCAAGCAAGAAACAAGGCATGCAAGCGACACTTAAACAAAACAAATCAAGGTCTGCAAAATGCAAGTTTAATCAAGACAAAGATCATGCAAATGCACGTGAGCATAACTAAGATAAAGTGAGGGTTGTTACACGTGCGACTACTCTCCCGCACGTGCAGCCCAAGGCCCTGCGTGTGCGACCCTGGTCCTCAGCCCGAAATTCTCTCGGTTCAACTCCCGACACTCCAGACCGACCAAGCGGACAAGTAACTTCGAATGCATTTTGCATTTTTGTTTTGGAGGCGCTGCCCCTCAACCCCGCCAAGGCGCTGTCCTAAGACTCGCCAAGGGGCGTTGCCCTCTAGACCCCCACGAGCTGACCGGGCAGCTCGACCCCCAACAGAGTGCTGCCCTTGGACCCGCCAAGAGGCGCTACTCCCTGGACCCCCACGAGCTGACCGGGCAGCTCGACCCTCGACATACTCAGCGAAGTAGCAAAACTAGGATCGCTACAGGTGGCACATTGGTCTTGCTTTTGCTCGTTGAGTGGTTATCTATGGTGCCCTGTCCCTTTAATATTGGTCCTGTTTAGATCAGGAATGGTAGCAGAGTGAGTGTGTTTTGTTGATCTGTTGTTCATGTGTGTTTTGCTGATCTACCATTGTGATTTGCTGTTCTTTTCTTTGTTGTCTTTCTTGGTTGTTGCTTTCTTTTGGGGGTGTTTAGCATATAATAGGATGGGCTTTTTGGTATTAACCTAGTTGGCATGATCTAATCCATTGTAATGCTTTGTGCACCTTCTCTCTTTATTGATGTTTTGATATTTTTGTGTATACAACTTATACCTTTCATCGTCATCAATAAAGTTTTCGTTTTTTTGCCGATCAAACAAAAAAAAAAAGGACAAAAATATTACAAAAAAATTAGTCCAAATTGTGCCAATGCAATACATAAATATCACAAGACTTCAAGTATATCAAATCAGTTATTTAAATTAAAAAAAAAAAAAAGTATATCAAATCAAATATATGACCAAGATACATCAAAGGATGACACTTCGTATGTGTTGCAATTTTTTATGAATTGGGAATACCACATAGATAGAGTCACTCTTTTTAAGCTCACAAGTTCGAAATCTTTGAAATACAGACAAGATAAATCCATAAAAAATATGATAAGTATTTTTTTTTTTTTTACACAATTTAACACATCATCATTATATATATTTTTTCATTAAATAATTAAAGTTCTTCTTTTTACTGATAAAAAAAAAAAAATACATATGATTATTGAGTCAAGCTATGTTATATTCTCAGTTAATTAAACTATAAACAAGTGTATACTCAATTCAGTTTATTATTGCCGTTTGGTAACAAGTTATTATAGGCCAGTCATGTTCTCATTCTGGTTTGGGGTGGGGGTTGAATATATGAGATTCCTAGTCTTTGTTTAGCAATGAAAGCTGCAAAAATAATATACAACTGGTGAAGGGCAATCTTATAGTTATATTCTGGCAACCTTAAATTTGTTTTTGTTTTTGTTTTTGTGTTCCAACAAGTGGGGATATTTTTTTAATTATTATAAATTACTTGCGAGTTACAGCAAGTCAAGAAAATTAAGCATAGTTTAGAATTAATCATTTTTAATGACTTCCAAGTCATGACTAGTGGAGAAAATTAAGGCTACCGTAGAATCTTGAGTGAACAGTTCAAGACCATTTGTTTTAATTAAAAAATTATAAATAAGTGAGACAGTTTTAAAATAATTATATTAAGATGGATTTTATTTTTTGGGAGGTGTAAATTTGACAAATTTAAAAGATTTGCACCAAATACAAGAAAAATTTGTAAAATATACATAAAAGACTTGTACTACCATAAAAATTGAATTATTTTTTCCCTGTCCTACTTCAATGCAATTTTTTCTTTGTTTTTATTTTTTTTTTAATTTTTTTTTTACCAATAATAATAATAATAATGTAGGCAATACTACTGGCAGTGTCGGTGATGCTAGGGTGGCCATTTTGCACTATGATTAATGTTTTGAAGGATAATTGGAGGTAAGCAAAGCACCATGAGATGATGACGTTAAAATGAGTTAGATCCAATGACTTTTCTTTAACCTATGAGATTTCGTTGACTTTTAAAATTTTATTTTATTTTTTATTTTTTTATGAAACATTGACTTTAGATCTCTTTTTTTAATTTATTTTTTACTTTTTATGAAACACTGACTTTTTTATTTATTTTATTTTTTAGTGAAACATTGACTTTAACTCTCTTTTTCATTGTAATTGAAGTGCCTCGCTATCTTGTGTTAACAATTCCTGTAAATTTACTCAAATATTTGTCTTTTGTTTTTATATATATAGAAAAATATTTGGAGGCCCTAATTTTTGTGGCTCAAATGGCTCAAAATTGTCAAAACGACGTCGTTTTGGCAATTTTGATGTTATTTTGTACTCAAAACGACGTCGTTTTGACAAATTTGAGCCATTTGAGCCACAAAAATTAGGGCCTTCTACCATTACTGATATATATATAGATATAATGTATTTTTATAATAACTGACATAATAATTTTTAGCACAGCAACTTTATTGGTTGAAACAACTAGTACGTTATATGTAAGATCAATTGAATTTTCATCACACTAACCTCACAAATTCACAAATTTTTAGATATTTTAGTTGCTAGTGGAAATTCATTGCGTCGATAATAAAAATTCAATATCATTAATACATGGTCACTAAATTAATAGTAAAAATTCAATAAGGGCATTTGATCTAATTATTGTATAGCATCGTTTGTGTGTGAGATCTCAGATTTAATTTCTATAGAGAGGAGTTTTATATTCACTTTATGATTGGTTTATTTCTCTCCTATTATGAGGGTTGTATGTGATTTGTGTTGGGCTTGATTTGTGGGCTTAGTGGATTAGTTGGTAGACTTTGTTAACATTCTAGCTATTGTGGGATAGTAGTTTGTTCAATGATTCAAATATTTTTCATAATATAATTACTCTTCTATTGACCAAAAAAGAAAAAAAAAAACTAATAATAAAATTCAAATTGATGAAGTCCATTTTTAAGATAAAACAATCTCTTTTATAATAATTTAGTAACTATTGACCATTATATATATATTTGCTAAATTGTAGGATTTAATTTGTTAGTAAAATTATATTACAATTATAAAGAGGCCGTCGCCGCTCTATCAAGTTGAACCCCCGATCTTCCTGTTATCACACCCTAAAGTGTGGTTAGAAAACCACTAGGCCCAACCCCAAAATCAACTATTGATGGTTATATATGGTCACTTCTATGATAACATATTATTAAATGATAATATCATATATTAGTGATAATGTCTGTTGGGAGCCACATGAGAGCTTTTCGATTATTAATATTTTGTGGGTTAAATCTTTTGTTTTGAAATTTATTTGCTTCATATTTTAATATATTCTCAATTATTAAATTATGTAAAAATTTTGAATTATATAAATATCTAAGTATTATTAGATAGTTGAGAATACAACCATGATATAGATCCTCACTATCCTCCACCCCCACTACCCCCCCCCCCCCCACATGAAGATTAGTGATTGAAGGGAAAAAATAAATAAATAAATAATTTTTGGCCAATGACGGCCCACTAAGGGTCTCCCAGTGGGGGTCTCAAGCATTGTGTGTTGAGAATATATTACACTAACTAATATACAGGTTCCATCAAATTTGAAAGGTGTCCATTTTTGAATTCATGATATTGTCTCAAACATTAGGGAGGTCGAATATTGCATGTAATTACTTGGAGTTGACTTAGCCCTGTTGGTGCTCTGTTTGTCTACTTTTGTTTTGGTTGTTGCCCTGTTGGTTTCTCACCAGCAGTGGACAGATGCTCATCATATGATTTGGTGAGTCCTACGGTGCCTATTCTTGTATATTTTTTTCTCATCAATAAAATTTTTTTGATTGATAAAAAATAAAATAAAAAATAAAAAACTAGTATCTGGGCTCCGGCTATTTTTGGTTATTATAACCACTTTTTGCTAATTAAGTTCAAAAAAATTATTACCAAGCCAACCCTTAGGTTGTGTTTGGCTTGATGTGAAAATCGTCTTTTAAGTCAACTAGTTCGATTTTATCAAAAAAGATAAATTATATTTTTTATTCTTAAACTTTCATTTGAATTTTATTTTGATCTCTAATATTTTAATTGTAATAATTAAGTTATCAAATTTTTACTCATGTTTCAAATCAGTCCCCTTGTCTCTGGCCTTAAAAATTTGAATTGAAAATGCTCACATGAGAGCTATTTAAGCACATTTTAGGGAATTCAAAGAAAATAACAAATGAAAAAGTGTTGGCAGGTATGTGAAGGAGCAGCTTAATTGAACAGCCCATTTTTTGGACCAACTCATAAAAAAAATTTATAAAAAAAAATTTTTTTAAAAAAAAATCACTATTCTGTAAGGTCAATCTAGTCAATTTTTTTTTTTTTTTTATATATCAGCAAAAGAAAGACTTTATTGATGATAAACACATACAAAATATGAAAAATTACATCAATAAAGGTAGGGCTGAGCAAGGAATCCGTAAAATCCGTAATCCGATCCAGTCCAGTCCAATCCGATAGGCGTTGATTGTTTTTTTGAATCCGCAGTTCAGTTCCAGATTAAAGAATTAAAAATCCGTAGTCCACGGATTGGTTTCGGATTGAACCCCACGGTTCCGGATTGGAACTGATCCGGACCGTATATAAATAGTCTATATTTTTATTATACATCCTCCCCCATAGTATCTTCTCTTATTCTATATAAAATCTAAACTCAAACCTAAAACCGTATAATCTTTTATTACTTTTGTTTGTTAGTTTTTAGTTTTAATTTGTAATGGTCTAAATACTTATGATGAAACCAATTTTCTTATGGTTGTTTAAATTCTAGAACAGTATGTCACTATTATAGAAAAACATATTGCTATTGTGGAACTGATATAGCGTTGTGTTTATATTTTTATAAAATTAAAGTGTTATATATATATATATTTTTGTTATTTAATTATGTGAATCCGTGGTCTTAAACCAATCCAATCCGTATTTAAATGGATTGGTTCGGATTGGTTCTATGATTTAAACGGATTGGATTAGTTCTAATTTTTCAGAAACCGTAAATAATGGATTGGTCCTGGTTTTACTCCAATCCGATCCAATCCGGACCATACTCACCCCTAAATGAAGGGGAGTTTGGAGCTAAAAAAGCTCCAACCTCCTAATTGGTGAGAAACCAACGAAGAAGAAGGACAAAAACCAGAGGTTAACTCAAAAGCCCAACCTCACAATAAGGCATAGCAGGATAACAGAAGTGAGGCGAAGCAGAACAACAGAGAGTGTACCTCCAAACCAGCTTCAACCCATACACCAAACAGCATAGCAGCCAAATTGACCATGAGTGTGCAGCCACAAAGCAATAGCAGACCAGCAGCCTAGCAGCATAACAGCCAGAGGGGCATAGCAGGCCAACAGAGCAGACAATTCAGCCATCCCAAAAAAACTCCCGTGTCAATCTAGTCAACTTGATACGCACGAATATATTATTTGCACCATAGTGACAATTAATGGCAGAGTATCCAATCAAACATGTGAATCATATATATTTTTTATTTGAGAATCAATCGTTTTAGAGAAGCATGTACTTGAGTACAAATAACTTAAATTAATTAAGGCCTTGTTTAAGAAACAAATTATTTTAGTAATTTTTTAATTTTTTATGAAAATATATGTAGAAAAGTAAAGTGAGTAATGTGACAATTTAGAGTGATTTTTTAACTTTTTAGCTAAAACTAAAAATTGTCAAACAAGGCCTAAGTTGGTTTAAGTGGAAATTGAATCAAAATTTCAAAATTTTTATTTATAAAAGACAGACTTATTTATACCTCCATAAAAATTATATTTAATTTAAAATTATTTCTATTAAAATGCTAATTTTCAGATGTGCACTCATAAAACCCAAGTGTCTGTCCCATTTGCTTACTCTCTCTTCTCTCTCTCTCTCTCTCTCCCCTTTTATAGGCTCCCTCTTGTCTCCTCTCCTCCATCAACCAGTGTCTGTCTCATTTGCTCTCTCTCTCTCTCTCTCTCTCTCTCTCTCACCCCCCCCCCCCCCCCCCCCCCTCTTCCTTCCTTTTATAGGCTCCCTCTTGTCTCCTCTCCTCCATCAACCAGTTCATCTTGGGTTATCTCCGGTGAGTCTCTCCGCACTTCAGCATCCGCCTAGGTATATAGAAAAGGAAAAAAAAAAATAAAGAAAGAAAGAAAACAATTAAGAGGTGAGTGTCTCGATACTCTTTCTTTCTCTCCGCTGCCCTTTGTTGTATCTGTTTTTTTTATCCACCAACTTAACCTTAAAAGTAGAGATGTCAAATAGTGACCTCAACATATGTTTATTTTAAATAAACAAAAAAAAAACAATTAAGTGATATTTTAAAATTCCAAATGGCACAATAATTATAAATAATTAATTTAAAATTTTAACGACATGTCATAATTTTTTGCAGTATTATGAAATTTTCATTATAATTTGTAACTTTGGCATGGTGTGCTGAATTTAACTCGAACCTGTGATTACGAGAGTGTACCATACTTTCCTCTATATACTTTCTATCAAAAATACTTATGGATTATGAAAAGATATCTTAAAATTTATGGGTATTTTTCTAGGTTTTTTTTTGATACATTTTTTAGGCTCATATTGTAATGTATAAATGTTTTTTTCTAAGTATTTTTTAATTTTTTAATTTCTAATATTGTTGGCTTCCAATAGTGGGGGATGTATTGAGAATGTAATATGTTTCTTGCAGGGGAATATAGATGGCTGCACGACGCACACTGGTTTGTTTGTTTGTTTGTTTGTTTGTTTGTTATTTATTTATTTTAGCAAGGTTTGTTTCTTTTTGTTATAATTATTTGTCTGTCTTGATTAGAAAGGTAAACCAATTGCTAGGAAATGTGTAAATTTTCCAAAAATAAAAACGCATTAGGTCAAAAATTCAATGAAATTGAATCAATAGTCAATTACGGTACAAATTATTTTTTTTTTTATCGGCAAAGAAAAATTTCATTAAAAACATGAAATTACAAGTATAAGGAAATAAAACGCATTGAAAGAGATTCGAAGAGTAAAAACTCTCCTACTACTGCTACTCGCGTTTTGACAACCAACCCATAAACCTCACGAATTTAAAATTTAAAACACAACTAAAAAATAAAATAAACTAAACTTGAGCCCCCAACCTAACCACCCTATGCCTATGCTCAGCCCACGCTCCCACACTGCCAGCCCACGCTGCCCATCTGCACCTACGCCTATGATGCTGCATCACCCTATGCCCACGCCACCCACGCCAAGCTGCTGCTAGTCCGGCCAACCACCTGTGTTGCTACTCCGTCCGAGAAGACCCACGCCAACTAATCCGGCGGAGAAGACCCACGCCAACCACCGCCAGATCTGCTAGTCTGGCTGACCATGAGCTGCCGAAAACACCCACTGGCAATGCAGTTCAACACCCACGCCCAAGCAGCTGCAGCTGCTGCAGCATTCTTCTTGCTCACTGCCGAAAAACCACACCACGCCACAGCTGGGACACCAACTCCTGGAACACCACCCACTGTAGATCCAAACACCAACTAGCAGTTCTACTTCCATCCGGAAACCTCCACGCCACTGCAGCACCAACATTAGCTGCAATGTTCTTCTTCTTTCCCACACCCAAAATCTTCTTCTTCATTCTCACACCCACTGCAGATCCAAAACCCAAGCTCTTCTTCTTACACACACCCACTGCCAGCCCACGCTCCTCTGCACCTGACTCTTGGAACACCCCACTTGACAGCCTCTTCTTACACACACCCACTTGACAGCCTCTTTTTGCACCATTCACTTACCTCTTCTTGCTTCCTTCACCATCGAGAACCACCCGAGACACCAGCATCGACCACCATAGGATTGAACGGACATCACCCCTCAAATTCCCACTCGCATGGAGCGCTCGAATGAAGATCCTAAACTACTCTGGAACCTCCACCCCTCAAACTCCCTCTTCGCAGCGAAGTGCCTGAATGAAGATCCTGAACCAACCCACCCATGGCCGAAACTGAAGCTCATGGCCGAAGCACTACCACCGAACCACATCAATCGAGAAAAGAACCCACCAAAACCACCCAACAAAGCTTCCAAAACACCAAAACCTGCGAACACAAGCAACGAATCCAAAAACGTAATGATAAACGCTAAACAAATCTAGAGATTAGATCCGAAAAGGAGGAAAGTGGAAACCAAATGGGGGCTCAAGATTATTAGGAGAGAAAACAACAACACAAAGAGAGGAAATTAGGCCAGCCAACCGCCATGGCCAAAGGCGGCGGCCGGCTGGCCAACTGTGAGGTTAGAGATGGAGTTTTTTTTAGAGAGAGAGATTTTTGAAAGAGAACTGGCCAACGTAATGTTAACTATAACTATACAAATTACGGTACAAATTATAACTATACAAACTCTCAAAGTGGGAAGAGGGACTTCAAATAAAATTAAGAAAATAAACTTTTACACAAGTAATGAGTTAAATTCTTAACGTCTTAATAAAGTACAATAATTCTATCGAATCACTTGACCCCACTAATATATGTTAAACATTTGTTATCTTCATCAGAGAAAAATCAATCAACCAGAAAAATAATTGACGTTTTAAAGGATATTGTTTTTTTCACATAGAAAAGCTAAGTACACAAAATAGAAGTTTAGAATTTTAGCCAGAAACGTAATGCATGATACAGATTTAACTCCTGAATTGTAAATCAATCTGAACCACACCACCACAATATATAAGGGTTTTTTAGGAACCAAATTTTTTGGCCCTAAAAATGAAAATTTTGTTGTAAAAAAATATTTAGAGATCAATTTCAACAGTTGCTAAAAAGTCGTTGCTTTAAAAAAAACTTAGTAACAAATTTTTGAAAATGTCAATAATAAATATACTTTTAGAAACAAAAAAATTTGGTCCGGAAAGGAGAGTATTTCATCACTAAAAATTCTATCTTTAAAATGATATTAATTTTATTATGTCAGTTCTATTTAATTTTATAAACATGAAAATTAGTTTACAGATACAAATTTTAGATAAGTTAATCAAAATTTATGTGACAATCACAGTAATAGAATTACCATCTGGCTTAGGGTGCCATCCCCCACCCCCACGCCATCATTTAAAAATCCACTTGCATATCTTACAGCTATACTATTATATATGTGAGCACTGATTTGGTGTCTAAAAGTGTGGTAGTTTCCTTTTGCCATGTGGTAAATTTTTTTATCTTAAAATAAAAAAATAATATTCAAAGGTGTGAACAAAATTTGAAGTTAAGAACTTAGGTTTCATTAAGAACACTATTATCATTTAGACAGCATACATATTATGATATAAATTTCTTTATTATTTGTTTTTGTGCTTACATATCTAAATTGCACATGCATCTCGTGTGCCATCCACTAGTAAATATATATATATATATATATGTACATTAATGGTTGTGCATGTGTGTTATGAAATCTATACCAGAAGTGAGCCCCTTAATTGAAGTTAAAACTGAAAATTTAAATATTTTTATGAGAATTGATTATTTCTTTTTATAATTGAGATTTTTCTATATTTTGAGGTTTTGATTATATATATATATGTATATTCTGATTTGTAGATTCGTGTTAAATACAAAATAGAGGATTCGCGTAACAATTCTATTCGGCATGGGTGGGTTAAAACAAAAGATATGAAGGTTAAGAGGTCATTTTTGAGATTTGAAAAGAAGAAGGAAGCAAAGAATGTTCATAAGAATTTGTCAAAACTCCAGGGTATGAGCTTTCTCAAGTCATATTTCATCATAGAACACCAAGAAGACTACTGGCTTGTTGTGGACAAGATTCAGTATAGCTTAAAAAAATATAAAAGGAAACATCGGAGAATTTGGAACGGTTCAGGACTTGTCTCACAATATCAAGATATAATCCGGTATGTCTTACTAGTCCAATATTTTCTATTTATTATGAGCATCATCACATAGCGTAGCTGTAGGCTCCCCTTCTATTGTGAGTACACGGTTAATAAAACGATAAAAAATAGTATCTCTAATTTTATTTTACAATATATAGATTGGATTTCACAATTGTTCTTTTAGGTTAGATTTGACAATTGCTTCTTTTAGTGTTTTTTTTAACCTTTTTATTTATTTATTTATTTTATTTTATTTCTTTTAAGGAACAACCCACCTGGTACTTTTTTTCCCCCATTTTTTTTTTTTGTAAGAAAAAAAAAAAAGGAAGATAAAATTATTGCTAAAAGAATTGATGCATTTGAAAAATAGTAAAAGGTTAGTCTTTTTGTTATTAAAAATTTCAGGTAAGTTGATGTGCTTTTTTATTTCTTTTATTTATTTCGTCTTTAGTAGTTTTTTAAAAATATTTTTTCATTTTTAGATTTTTCCATACTAGAAGAAAATGAAGAGTGAAAAAAAAAATTAATGCACATTTTAAAAGATTTCAATGATTTTTTTTTTTGGGGGGGGGGGGGGGGCGGTGTTGAAAAACTGGTTTTTTTTTTTTTTTTAGGAGTTGCCAAATATAGATAAATCTTATTAAAAATTTATTTTTTTGCAATTATCAGCTAAAAAAGTCATACCTAAATGGTTTTTTTTTTCTTTGACTTCGATACCCAAAAAGGGTTAAAAAAGCTATAGCCAAACAGGAACAATTTCAAATTCTTTTTATATGACGCTATCATTCAATGTGTCTCAAGCTCCGTTTGAGACTTACCCAAAAAGTAGTTTATTAGCTAGAAATAAGACAATAAAAAAGTTCATATTAAAAAAATTATATATTCTTTTGACATATTCTAAACTTCTTTGGCTTTGAAGTTGACTTTTTTTTTTTCTTTTTTTTCTTTTTTTAATAAACAATCGATAGGAGATTTTTTTTTTTTTAGAAAAAAAAAAAGTTACATAGCACAACTATAATAAAAAAATATTAGCTAGCTAATGGCTTTTCAATTGTTTCAAGTTTTATAATTTTATTGTCAATCTGAAAAAAAAAAGTTTTATAATTTTATTGCAGTGGGATTATAATTGGCATATGTGAACTCCATAGACAAGGACGCACTGTTGGAAGTCTCTCAATCAAAGACATATTGGTTGTGAATGACAAGCCTAAATTTGCTTTCATAAGAAAAACGTATGGCCTTCCTTCAGAGGGTTATCATGATTTTGAATATTTGAAGGATCTATTCAAAAAGATACTCGGTACTCGTGATGAGTTGAAGCATTTTTATGATAGTATTGAAGTCAACCACATGTAAGAGTTCTGTATTTTCATCTCTATTTTTTTTTTTTTTTTGCCCTTTTATGATCAATTTTTTTTTTAATTTATTTTCATCAGCAATACTATATATAATTTCTTTTTCTTTTTTAATTTTTTGTTGGTACTACTATCTACCATTTTATTAGATTAAATCGGATGAAATTTTTATTAATCCTCTGTTATTTGGTATATAACCAATTTCAAGGCAGTTATGTTTTTTAATTCAAAACTTTAAAATTTCTTATTTTTGTACTATAATTCATTTTAATAAAATTTATATTTTTGGAATTATGGAAAAAAAAATCTATCCAAAAAAAAAAAAATCTTTATTCAATATAAAATTTTAGGGTAATTAAAAATTCATCCTATTAGATTTACTTAAAATACAAAGTGACCCCTATAGTTCTAGAATTATATCATATCCCTTCAAATTTCTAATTGCATAACAAATGACTCATTTTATTCATAATTATTCAGTCAATTAATATTTTTTAAATACGTTATAAATATGTTTCAATTAACAATTTTGATAATTTTACTGTTATATAGGAGACTAGTTAGGAAATTTCATTTTTTTGTTGATTCTATTAAATAAAAAATTCTAACAATGAGTTATTAATAATTTTCAGAACCACAGGCACTACAAGAAAAAACACTTTTGGCAACTAAATTTTTAGTCACCAAAAGTCCTCTTTTAGTTGCTAAAAGTCGAATTTTCACTTTTCCCGACTAAATATTTTAGTCGCCGCTGTGGTCGCCAATACATGGTCGCCAATACCTTTGGCGACGAAAGATTAGTTAGTCGACAATATACAGGTCTTCAACGACTAAAGTTTTAGTCGCCAATAGTCGATTCCATTTGTGGAATTATACATTTAGCGACTAAAGTTTAAGTCGCCAATAGTAATTTTTTTATTATTATTTATACAATTGGCGACTAATTTTTTCGTCAGCATTTGTCACTTTTTTTGGCAACCACAGTATTTTGTCGCCAAAAGCATTTTTCAAAAAACAAAAAAAAATTACCCACTGTGCCTCAGCATCTCCCACACTTCGAACCTATGACCTCCAAGCTCCAGACCTTAACAACACACGCCACCCCACTATACCACTTAACCATCACACGAATACAATTGCAACTTATATTATTTATATATTACTCTCACTAGTATTAATACAACACTATATATATAAATATAATTATATATATTCAAATATAAATTATGTAAAAAATAAATTATTTATTAAAAAAAATTTATCTCACTTTTGGCGACTAAATCCATTATTTAGTCGCCAATTCTACAATTTTAGGCTACTAATTAATTATGCAGTCGCTAAAAAAAATGTTGCGCCTAAAAACACACCTTTTGGCGACTAAACCTATTTTTAGTCGCCAAAAACGTCCCCTTTTGGCTACTAAACTGAATTTTAGTTGCCAATACTCGGTTTTTAGCTACTAATTTTTTTTTGTAGCCAAAAAGCTTCACTTTCAGCGACTAATCTGGTTTTAGTCGCCAAAACACCTACAATCGGCGACCAATCTGCTTTTTAGTCGCCAAAACCAGCACCTTTGGCTACTAAATTGTTTTAGTCGGCAAAAACTATCACTTTTGGCGACGAAAATTGTGTTAGTCGCTGAAACCCATATAATAGGCGACCAAACTGATTTTTAGTCGCCAATACATATACATTTGGCTACTAAATGGTTTTAGTCGCCAAAAGTCTTCATTTTTGGCGACCAAAATGGATTTAGTCGCCATTTGTGCAACTTTCAGCGACGAAATTCATTTTTTTAGTCGCCATTGGTGCTTTTTGTTGTAGTGAGGGGCAACCGTATTTTAAGCAAACCATTTCTACTTTACCCAAAATTTTAAAGAGAAAAAAACTGGCAAATTTCATTTCTTAACTGACAAGTTTCTCAATTGCATAATATTTCACATTAACTTTCCAAACATAGAAATTTTCACAGTTAATAAAAACTAGATAAATTTATCAAATAAGCTGATTTTCATAGGGGGTGTTTAGTGCAACAGTTAAAACATATTATGGATTATAATTAATGGATTTTACATTATAACATTAATTAGAAGTTGTTAAGTTATTTAATGCAGCAACAGGATTGTTATTCACTAGTTCACATTTCCCATAAGTTTGGGTCTTTTTCTATTTTTTAGAAAAATTATAAAAATAAAATAAAATAAAGGATATAATCGTAAATCAACATGACTACGGAAAAAAATGATAATCAGAAGCAGGGGATGAGCAACTTCTCAGAATAAGTTTTTTTGAGTTAAAAAATAAGTTGTTAGAATCAAAAACTGTTTGAAATAAGTTTAACCAAACAGTTCAAAATAATTTTTTTAAGTTAGAATTTATAAGTTGGCAAAAATAAGTCACACCAAACACCCTTATAGTTTCTTCACAGCAACTAACTGAAATTAAAAATTAGTGAAAAATTTCTCATTTTTTTTCCACATAATTTCATATCCAGTATTGTCTTTGTACTTTGTATTTCTTCTTCTTCTTAATGTAGTAGTTCAAAGTGCAGCCTAAATTATTGTTCAGTATAATTGTGTTTACTTGGGTTTAACATATATACAGGTCGAGTTTGTCAAAATTGTACTTCCATCCCATTTTAATGGCACCAATGGAAAGGTTCTTTCAACCGGTTAGGATGGATACTCTCGCAAGGTACCCTGGTCATGAAAAGTACTCACTTCCAAGAGCTAGATTTGTAAAAGATTGGATTGAAAAAGTTGAAAACTGCTACGAACCTATTAAAAACAATGCAAACAATATATACCATCAAAATGTCTGGAATCTCTTCAAGTTTGTGAGGAATGCTATTGTCCACATCAATGTAAGTTTACGTTCAAGAGTTAGTTTATGAAACAATAATTCGCTTTTTTTTTCTTTTTTCTTTTTTTTTAAGGAAATTATACTTATTTACAATTTCATGTGTGAGTGCTGCATTAATAACAAATATAATAAAATGTTGATCAAAGCCTGGGGTCTTCGAGTGCATAAATTATCCAATAGGTGAGACATATATCCTATGTAGTTTGCCCTCCAAGTGTATTGGGCCATGTAATTAGTTTCTCCTAGCTTATCACTTATATTTTAAGCAAATTAATTATGTGCCATCTTATAAGATGGGTACACAGTCACTAAGACTCCGTTTGGGATACATATTTGGACTAAAATAATCATATAGGACAAAATTAGTTATTTTAGTCAAATAAGACAAAATATTACATTTAACTCATAATTATTTCATTTTTTTCCTTACAAAAGTCAAAAAAGCCAAAAGTCTATCCCAAACGAGACTTTTTAGTCCCAGACTAAAATAACCAAAAAGTCAAAAAACTAACAAGTCAGCCCACATCCCAAAATCTTCGTTGGTCGGATCTACCATACCACTTCTTTTGAGGGTGTGCTCCCTCCATAATATCAAGTTCAAAATATCTAATTGTAAATAATTTTTTACGGCCAGTTTATAAAAGGTTTTCTCCCCGTTTTAACGGGATTGGTCTCCCAAATTAACGGTTTACTGGGCTAAATACAAAGTTATCAAAAAATATATGATAAAATGCTGAGACCTAAAATAATAAACAAAATATGACAGGTTAGGTTTCACCAAAATCCTATTTTGGACCATGCACTTTTAGTTATGATAATCAACTATTTATTAAGATTGATAAAATTTGTCATAAGAGCCATACTTAATATCAATTTAGTCTTTTCACTTTTAAATTTTGTAAATATCATTAACAGTAAATGGACCAAGTGACATTGAAGCTTAACTTAAAATTTAATTAGTTCACTGTCATAATTAAAAGTGAAAAATTAAAATGAGGCTTTAATGAAAGATAAAAGATGTAATTAACCCAATATAACAAGGACTTTTGGCCAAGTAATTAGGTGGGGTTTTGTAGTCTATATTTCTACCCCCTTATGGAATTGTTTGTAACTATTTATTTTTTTCTCAAATTTGGGTTTTTTTTTTTTTTTTTTT
Source organism: Camellia oleifera (assembly GCA_022316695.1). Classification (NCBI taxonomy): domain Eukaryota; kingdom Viridiplantae; phylum Streptophyta; class Magnoliopsida; order Ericales; family Theaceae; genus Camellia; species Camellia oleifera. Next base: position 11,950,233 of record CM039308.1, on the reverse strand, counting down.
TTTTTTTTTTTTGGACATTGTAGTCTTTATTTTTTTTTTAAGTTTGTTGGGTTTCATGATTGTTAACTTTCTAACTATTAAAATTTACTTCTTAAATTTTTATATTTGTAATTAATCTTTTATTGATTGACAATATAAAAAAAATTCAATATATATGTATTTTAAAATTTGTAGTTGTTTGTTTTAGGATTATGAGAAGAAAACGGAGAAAGAAGTAGAGGAAGATTTATCAAGAATGTTCCCAGATTCTTTCAATGACATATATGATCTCTTCAACCTCCAAGAAATCGCATTAGGTTCCAGGTACATATCAATAATTTTAAGATAAAGGATAGTTTCAGTTCTTTAAGTTTTTTATTTTGTTATTTTAATTTTTAAAGTTGTTAATTTCAATCAAATAGGTCCAATTTCAAATGAACCATCTAAATAATTAATTGAATGATAATAAAATATACACATGGTCCTTAAAAATATGTGTTTCATGTCATTTTAGTCCCTAAAATTTTAAATTTTATTAATTTGGTTCGGAAACATTAATGAAGAAAATGAAACATGGTCTTACCACATTGAATAACAAAATTGACAAAATTAATATTTTAGGAACTAAAATGACAAAATCTTAATAGTTTTATATCACGAAATGGTTTTATAAAATCTTAATTTCTTGTAGTGCCATTGATACAAAATAAAATATTTATTAATTGTACACATATGAAATGAACATCTAAAATCAAGACCTCAATCTAAATTTTATGGATACAAAAAAATATAAGAATACAAATTTTCATGATCCGGCAAAAATGCCTACGTCCACTAACCAAAAAGAACAAGACTCCAGTGCGTTTGATTCATCGGATTAGGGGGGGACTATCCATTGTTGGGATTGTAATCTAGGAGAAGCTTTTTTATCCGGCTTTTGTTTTTTTTTTTTAATTCGCTGGATATGGAGTCCGGCCGGACTCCTTATCCTCATATAGGAGATTATACTATCCACCCGCCAAGGGGGGAGTTTGGGACAATTTTCATCAGATTATTTACTTTTGGGATTAGGTGGTGAAATAATCATTTGGACCCTCTACTATTTAATTTTGTATTATATTTTGTAAAATTTAATAAAATTTAAATGTCTCAATTTAAAAATAAAATAATTTTATTTAACTTTTTATTGATGTTTTATTTATTTAATTTTTTTAAATAATTTTTATAGATATTTTATTGATGTTTTATTTTAAAATTTTGTTTATATTTTATTTAATTTCTTTATTTAAATTTTAATATATGTTTTATTTAATTTCATTATTTAATTATTATTATTTTTAAAAACAAATTTATTTAAAATTTTAATTAAAAAATAATATAAATTTTTATTGATATTTTATTTATTTATTTTTTAAAAAATAAATTTAATTAATTGTGTAAAAAATAAATTTTCATTTAATCTGACTAAAAACTGTTAAAATATTAAAGATATGTTTAATATTACTATTATTTAGTAAACAATTGAAAAAGGATAAAATCGTCTTTTGCTCATTTTTCCTATCTAGTCTGTTCAACCAAACATTGGATTCACTAAATGTAATTCTTTCCATACATATAATCCCATGAGAAAATAAATACGAGATACACATCCAATCTAACCAAATAGTCCGGGGATTCATAGTCTTAGGATTCAAGTTCGATGGATTTCAATCCCCCCAGGGTGTGTTTGATTGGACAGACTAGATAAGGGGGGATTGAAAACAGTCGGACTATTAGTCTTGAGATACATTATCCCCAGACTGTTTGGTTAAACTGGATTTATATTAGATGGCAGGACAGGACTATTTGATTAGATAGGATATAAATCTTATATTTGTTTGGGATATTATAGAGAAGGATAAATGTTCAAATGATTATTTTATCCTTTTTAATTATTTATTAAGTAATAGCAATATTAAGCATATCTTTAATATTTTAATTATTTTTAACTTGATTAAATAAAAATTTATTTTATTTTATTTTTTACACAATTATATAAATTTATTTTTTAAAAATTAAATAAATAAAATATCAATGAAAATATATGTTATTTTTTTTAATTAGAATTTTAAATAAATTTATTTTAAAAAATAATAATAATTAAATAATGAAATTAAATAAAACATCTATTAAAATTTAAATAATGAAATTAAATAAAATATATACAAAATTTTCAAATAAAACATCAATAAAATATCTATAAAAATTATTTTAAAAAATTAAATAAATAAAACATCAATAAAAAGTTAAATAAAATTATTTTATTTTTAAATTGAGACATTTAAATTTTATTGAATTTTATTAAATATAATACATAATTAAATAGTAGATGGTCAAAATGGTCATTTCATCACCTAATCTCTCATCCTTTCATTTGTGTTCCACCCCCATGAGACACAATGGTTCAATAGATTTGAAACTAATAATCCAATGTAAAAAATTTAAACTAAACAACGGACTATTAATCTGGATGAACTAATAGTCCAATTTCACCCATCAATCCCTCAAAACAAACATCACCTAATAGTATTGTAAGCCAAAACACAGCCTCGTATTTTTCTCACACCAATAACCATATTTTTTTTTTTTTTTTCTGACTCGCAAAATGTAAAATTTTATTCATGTACGAAAGAAATTACAACTTCGAAGCATACACAGTTATGTTCTTTCCTGTACCATACAAGAGTGTACTGTACTCACCATTGTTTTCCTACTTGCAAACCACACCACCATTCCAACCCTATATCCCTATTGGCTAATTTTTCTTGAAACAATAATGTTTTTATTGGCTGGATTCACTATTGTCGGGTTTGGTGGTGTTCTTAAGTCTTTCTCATTGATCGTGTAGAAGCGACTACTAGCTCAATCCTACATCAGAACCGTCTCCACCTACTCAGATGCTGCGGCCACCTCCATCGTCATCACGTCATCGCCAATCATCGCTGAGGAGGTCCCCTGCACGGCAACGTGATCGCTACCAAACCAGAAAGGGTAGATGATTTGTAGATTGAAAGCTGCCATGGAAACGTAAGCCTACCGTCTAAACAAAAAGCACAATTTGATAGGGAAATTGGTGTTAATTCGTATTGACTATATATTTATAACTGAATTTATGTGATAATTTACATTCCCAATTATTGATTATGTGTGGGTTTGTGTGTGTATATCAGTGACATGCCTGTTGCTCGACTAATGTCACTTGTGAGGTTGTTTCAGTGTTGCTATTGTTGCGGCATACCTACATAATTAAGCTATATGTGTGGATGTTTGTATATTGAGGTAAAAATGGTTGCATTGCAATTTTTTTTTTTTTTTTTTTTTTGTGATGAGGCAATTACCAACATATTTTTTGTGGCAAAAAATTTTATCCTCAGATATTAGTGGTGATTGGAGTTTGAATGTCAGCCTAATGAAAAGCCTTGACTTATGTTGTTGTATTTATGTGATGCATGCTATGAAGCACGGTACGGGTATGATATGGGTACGTCGATACGATAAAATCTAAAAAAATTAAGGTAAGGGTACGGTTTGGTACGTTTGTAAAAAAAATATTTATTTTTAATTTAGGGTAATGTAAAAAATTAATTAAATGGTTTAATAAGGTCCAATTTAAAATTAACATTTAATGTCAAAAGAAAATGTATAAATCAAATTTAAATATCAATGTATTAAATAACTTACAAATTATAGTTTAATTTTGAAATCATACTAAGTATAAAACTAAAAATAAAATAAAAAATCTAATGAAAGAAGTTTTATCTCTGTAGTAGAAAAAAATATTATTTCAAGTGAGATACGGTACAATTTGGGTATATACTAAATACGTTTGAGTACTCTAAAAATTAAGAAGAAAAAATTTAGATATGTATTTTATATACTCGGTACGTATGTAGAAATATCATACGAGATATCATATATTAATAAATACCCGATACGAGTACGATATATTTTTTGAAATACCCATGCTTCATAGGATGCATGGGATCCATTTAGCCCAATCTAAAAAACAGACTTGCTAAAATACTTTTCATACATCCTTCTAGATTTTCATGCAATGACTTTGACATTTCTCGAGTTTTTTTACATTACTAGACTGTACTATATACACATTTTTTCAAAAAAGGAATATTTGACAAGGCTTTAATTGTGTAGTCCATTTACATGGATCTTGAGATTAATTAAAATTGTGTTTGGTACAGCTTTTGAATCATGATTTTACACTTAAGTTCAAGTGCGGCGTTTGTTTACAGTTTTCAAAAAATATTTCCACATCCACGTTTGAAAAATCGTGTATCCGGATGTCTTCCGGACGTTTGACCGGTTGACCGGAACAGTGTTCTTAAATTCTTTATTTTATTTTTACACTTGTTATTTTTATATGTTAAATAAAAAATATTTTTTATTTTTTTTTATTTTTTATGAGTTTTGAATAGAATTTTGGGTTGTATTTGGTTATGAGTTGTAAGTTTTTGTATAAAAATTATGTCACATCACTCAATTCAAAAATTCTTTTCAAATTTTTTTTTAAAACTCTTTTCAAAACTCATTCACCAAACAAATTATCTATACTCAAGTCATAATTCTAAAACTCACAAACTCAAAATATAACTCATATTCTCAAATCATATTTACAAAATTCTATCAAACACAATCAAAGATTTGCATAAACTGACTCGAATACAAATATTCAATCATAAAAAAAATTGTGGTAGTTGAATCCAAGACTTCCGGATTTATGATTAGTCTCAATTTTTTTTCTTTTGTAGTTCTAGTATGTCTTGGCTAAATATTGTATCATGTAAGATCTAGGTCAAATATGATGTCATTTAAAACTTAGCTAATTATGATAGTTGGCAGAAACCTCTAAATAATTTTTTTAGACATCATTTTTAATTTAATAATTCCTCCGTCTAAAAAGTATTTCTCTTTATTGGCTTTTGTTGTTTTTGTGATCAAGATACAAAAAATTGAACGTGCATCAATATCGTCTCCCTTTCCCAAGTTAAAGACGAAGACACAAGTAGGTATAATCTATCAATATAAGACAATTTTAGGAGTAGCAAATCTATATATTGTTTTTCAATACAACAAAAATGTTTAGCCTATAGCAGTCAATGATTTTATTTTATTAAGGTTTCGTTCGGCAAGTGAGTTTTTAATTAAAAAATTACTGTAAGTTGTGACATTATAATATTTCTATTTTTTATTCATTATTTCTTAAAAAATTAATTAAAATAATCAATTCACAAACAAAATTTAAATATTATAGACAATAAGTACATGTCCCATCTCTCATTATTTAAGATTTTGGTGTTGGTGTTTCTAGTCATTGTATATCTCCTTTCTATGAATTTGTTTGGCCTCTCCTAAATAAGTACACTTATTTAAGTCATATTATTTCTTTATTTTTTGCACATATTTTTATAAAAAGTCAAAAAATGTACTTGTTTAAATTATCTCAAACCTCTCTTGTCTTCCTTTTTTTTTTTTTTTTTTTTTTTCCCTTCTCTTTTGTGATCAGCAAAAAGAAATTTTATTAATGAGAAGTACAATACAAAAACATCAATAAAAAAGGCAAGTGCAGAAGCACCATAGTGCACAAAATCATCCCAATAACGTTGGCACCAAATTACACTCTATCATTTGGTAGCACGCCACCAGATTGGTGAGAAACCAACCCAAAGTACAAACAAAAAAGAAAGAGAAGAATAACACCCAAGAACACACATATTCTTGAGGATAAGCAGCCACAACCCACCCTTGGAAGCCAAGCATCACCTGGTACAAGCTCTAATCTGATTCAAGTTGAAAATGATATTATTAACTGAATAAGCCAGTTCTGGCCAAGAAGCTTTAGTCCACAAGGCAGTTTTCACCTTGACCAGTTCACCTAAATCTTCTAAATTAGGCTAGGCGCTGTTGAAGATACAATCATTCCTTAACTTCCAAATAGACTGAGCATAGCAAAAGGGATAGCTCTCCAAATCTTCCTTTCCACTTTTTCCAACTTAAATCCAAATCACCAGTGTAATAATCCATTTACAAAATCCCATTTGACACCACACCATCCCATAACTTTAGACCATACTAGCCAAACAAAGGGACAATACAAGAGCACATGGTTGTCTGTTTCCTTATCCTCATTGTAGAACACACAAAGTGCCAAACTATGGCCATTAAGAACCCTAATCCTTTGTAGATAGTTGGATGTTTTAATCCTTCTCTTCCAGGCAAGCCAACCGAAGAATTGGGCTCTAGGAGGGGCCATATTCTTCCATAGTAAGTCAGTTACCCTGCAGGTAGGCCTAAATGAGGCTTCACATTAGTGGTATACTGATGAGATAGAAAACACCCCTAACATATCCGCATTCCATTTCACTTTATCAATTGTATTGGCCCTTATGGCTAGTGAAAAGATTAAAATCCCCTTCAATTTTCTTAAATCCTCCACCTCCCAATCAAAGAAATTCCTTCTAAATGATAAATTCCACTTTCCATGATCCCCCTCTCTAGAGTTCACCATAGACACAGAATCAGATTTATTATTGGCCAGTATGAAGAGCCTAGGAAAATCCTCCTTCAAGCAAAAATTACCTGCCCACTTATCAAACCAAAACCTTGATCTATTCCAATCACCAAGCACTATTGCAGAATTATTTGGAAAAAAGCTAGCTAGTCAGGCTTTGATAGGACAATTTCCACAATATCATTCCATAATTTACATACCTTGCCATTTCTAGTATTCAGTGGTGACCAATCCCTAACTGATCCTTGGTATTTTTTGCAGATCACATCTTCCATAATAAAATCTCTCCAACCCCAAACCTCCACCACCACTTTAACAGCAGACATACATTCATCAAAATAATTCTTTTAAATCCCAACCCTCTTTGACTTTTACTTTGAGTAACCTCACTCCATCTTACCAAATGAATTTTCCTTCTAAGATCAGATCCTTCCCAAAAAAAAAAAAAAAAAAAAGCCAATTGAATTTTGTCAGTCTCCTTAGCTACCCCTTCTAGCATCTTGAACAAAGAAAGATAATATATAGGAAGACTGAACGACGTTGGTTTTATTAAAGCTAGCCTACTTGCAAATAAGAGATATTTTCTTTTCCATGAGGCAAGCTTCTATTTAAACTTATCTATCATAGGTTACCAAGTCTTTTTTCTACCAAGATTGGCTCCCAAGGGCAACCCTAAGTATTTTAAAGGCAGACTTTGGTGAAGGCAATTCAATTTAGAAGCAAAATCTTGAGATAACTCAATAAGTATTCCCACCCCATACACCACACTCTTGTGATAGTTAATCTTCAGACCTGACAAGATTTCAAAGCATCTTAAGATTCTTTTTATGTTGATTATCTCCTCCCATTCAGCTTCACAAAAAAATATAGTATCATCTGCAAATTGTAAGTGAGTAATCCAAAGATCACTAGCCCCTACCACTACACCCTTGATCAAACCCGACTGTTTTGCTCTACCCAACAATATATTAAGACCTACAACCACTATGCAAAATAAACATGGTGATAATGGGTCACCTTGTCGTAGACATCCCCGAACGCATCCCGGGGAGGGTGCGACTCCCCCCCGTTTTGGTTCGCTTGCGGGTCTACTACAGTTCGAAGGACTCAAATGTCACGGTTCTTAATCTTGAACAAAAGAGTCCAAATCCGGCAAATCGTTTCGAAAACAGATTTTTTGAAAGAAGTGCCAAACATGGACTGTTTTGCCAGATACAGAGTCGCCACCTAAATATTTTATTTTTGGGAAATTTAGGAAACCCTAACTCGGTGCCAAAGGCCACGTGTCCGTCATCACCAAAGTTGCCTCGGCTCGGGAACTTGGGTACGATTGGGGAAGGTCACTTCGTGAGCACCCCCGCTCGCCCGGTCAAAGATCGGCCTCTACTAACCATGAAATCTATTTTTGTAAACATTGTGTGTTCTTATTCCGGTTATTAGCCTAGATTTACTATGTGATGCGCACAGCATACAAGTATAGACTGAGTCGCCTGAATTGGAACAAAACATTTCATATTTGTTTGTTTGAAAATGCTTTGATGGTGCTACCCGCAGGTAGGCTAAGACGTGGATTTGCCACCCTCGGGTGGGCTTAGAAAACATGATTTTGCCACTATCTAGTGGGCTTAAAACAAACATTTGATGAATTGTCCCACTACAAGTAACCCAACCTCCACCCACAGGCATTCAAGGCAGTTATATCACATAAGCACATAGCCTCATGGTAAGCATGCTATTCATGGCAGTCACTCACACGCATACAAGGATGCTAAAGCATAAAACTCACCGAGTACTCCAAGCCAAAACAGAAGCTCATTAGAAATCATGTATGATCCTAAATACACAGAAATGCCTAATGCAACACATGCAAAGATGCAACTATAGCAGGCTCGGCTATTCTAAACATGGCATATGGAATGCTACAACTAACACGTATTCAATTTGGAATTGAAATACAAATGCAGTTTGTATGATGCGCCGAGCCCGGTGCGTGCAAAACAGATGAATGATGCAAACATGTTGTCATACTGTATGCTAATTGAAATATGCCCTAATCTAACCATCATAAGCAGGTAAATAAAAGGGAAGAAAGATATGGGGTTGGAAGATATACATCACACTCACCCACACTTATTACAATTATGCCCTCGCGCAGAGGGTCCAAATAAATATACAGTCCCGAATGAAAGAATAGTACAGTCCAAATAATACAGTCCAAATAATGCACAAATTCCTAATTAATTTACAAATTAACTAAGAAAATAATAAAACTGGCATGCAAGCCAGGGACTGCCTTGATTCTGCTCCGGATGATGGAATGAGGCATGTTTGGGCTGCTTTGCGCGGAAATCCACTGGAATGCCCCAATTAGCCTTTGTTTTGCAATGATTCTTGAAAAGCGCACCAAGCCTTGGAAGACCGCTGATTCTTGATATGCTGCAACAGAGAGCAGGAAAGAGGCATAGCAATGTATTTTCACAAATGTATGCATGTCTCGATCCTCGTACCACCAATCACGCATCTCGATGCATGATGGCCGAGGAGCCGAATTGCAACGTTTCTTTTGTGGCGTTTATGGAAACGCCATTATAGATTCATTAAACACAGCGTTTTGAAAACGTTGTCTTTTGATTTCTGTTAAACGACGTCGTATTGAGTCGATTTATTAACACTGTCCTAGACTCCGTCTCTCATTTTCTCTGCCTCTTCCACAAACCCGAGTTGAAGCTCAAATGCACAGACACACACTCTCTCTCTCTCTCTGTCTCTGTCTCTCTGTCTCTTCCAAAACCCTAGATTTGAAGCTCAAACACAGACTCTCTCTCTCGCTCGCTTGATTGCAGATTTTGCATTGTATGTTCTTCATCAATGTTGATCGAAGCTCAAACAACCCTCGATTTGAAGCTCAAGCACACAGAACTCAACCGCAGCAGTTTGCTCTAGCTGTTCTTCATCAATCGCAACGATCTTTGTTCTTCATCGATCTCGAGGCTAATCGAGTGAGGACGTGACACCAGATGGTCCAGAATCCGATCTCTTCGTATATTACTACAAGCACTGCGGATCTCATGTCCTCATCAATTATTCGCTTATCTCTCTCTTCGTCTGATTCATCTCAATTTACTTACCTATATATACACACATTTATATGCAATAGCTTCATTTCCACACACACACACAAAAACTAGAAAATATTGGATTATCATCCTTGATTTTGTTATTAGAGTGTTTGTGTTTGTGTTTTTTTTAAAAATTTATTTTGGTTTTTAACTTGTTGAGACTGCAAGTGTTTGTGTTTTTGTACTTCATCACAATCGATCTGTTCTTCATCAAATCGCAGATCCAGAATCCAAAATCGATCTGTTCTAGCTGATCTCTCTTGCTCTTATCTCAGGTACATTTTTCATTCTCTATTTTCTCATTGTCAAATGGTAATGGTTGGAAACTGGATTTTAGGATAAATCTCTTTCAATGGGAACATGATATGTTGAATAATCTTTTGCAGAGTCTGAGTATGAGCTCTATCTTGAGGGGATCAGAGGATTGTTTAATTTGGAAAGGGGAAAACCATGGAATTTTTGAAGGTTACCACAATTTGGGAGACCATCTGCTTATGGTGTAATAAGGTATTTTTGAGATATAACTTTCTTCTTCGGCTTTTGTGTTGATTTCATATTGGCTCAATTTTGGCATTGCTTGTATAGTATTTTGATGTTGATGATCATGCATAGTGCATATGGTTGTAGTGAGGTTACTTTATTTGAGACTAAATTTTGAGCAGTCTTCCCCACATCCTACCTGTTGCGAATTTTTGTAGTTGAATCAGGAAATCTATGGACATCCTCTCTGCAGCTGGATAAGCACAATTTCCAATACATCAAAAGTTGAATTTCTAGGTCGATGGTTCCTAATTTATAGTCCCTTTAGGAGTAAGAGGAGATATGCCCTCTTTTAGGCGGGTTGGGCAAGTCAAACGATTCTCGATTTCGAAATATTTTAAGAGATGAGAGAACACCGACTGAACTTCTAGAGCTCTTTTTTGAATAATCAAAGCTTGTTTGTCTCTAATGTGAATGAGGAATGCAAGATAGCTATTTTTGGATTATGGATTTGGGTAGGAATTTGAAAAGAGAAAGGGAAAAGAAAAGGCGAGATAAATCGAGAAAGAATGTAGTTTATATTTCATTCACATTTTTCTCAATCATGGATTATGATTTGCTAAGGTTATCATTCAGTCATAAAGAGGAAACAAAAGGCAAATCATATGTGGTTACTATTGATCCTATGCATTGTTCTATGTTTTCCCCTTGTTAATGGTTGCATTATCACCACTCCTATTATTTTGCAATTTGTTTACCTTTTCCAACTCTAAGAATGCAATAATAGAAAGTTTTCATTTGAACAATTTTGTTATATGAAAGCAGCTCAGATTCTGAGAATGTTACATTGTCAATGAGTTTGAAGTCCAAATGCTAGAGATGTGGCTTGCATCTATTTCTTCTTCCTCTGTAAACGGCAGCTGCAAGTATCTTTTGATCATCGCCGAGTGCATTTAAAATGACTTGCTTATTTCTTGATTTGTTCCAAACATTGAAATTTATTTTTGTTTATGGTTGTGTGGGTTTGCTCAGTCTCTAGGGTTTTGTTTATGGCTTCATGCAATTGTTTCTAAGGGTCTAAAATTTTTGTACCTTTTCTGAAAAATTGGATAATTTTGCTGAGGTCTAATTTTTTTTCATCTTTTTAAAGTAAAGGTGGTTGTATAGCATATTGTCTGATTGCCAATTTTGACAATAGGGCCTTGAAGATAAAGCTTGGCGAACAAAGCAAAGTAGTGTTCAACTTCTTGGTGCTATGGCTTACTGTGCTCCACAGCAACTTTCTCAATGCCTTCCTAAGATTGTGCCAAAATTGACAGAGGTATATCTTAATGAATTATGACCTTATGGCTTCCTAGTTTTGATTTGACTGGCAACTTCATCGTCTTTGAGGAGACATAAAAGTCTCAATGTTAAAATTACTCTATGATTGCAGGTGCTAACAGACACCCATCCTAAAGTTCAGTCAGCGGGGCAAACAGCCCTTCAGCAGGTCGTACTTTATGTTATTAGTTTAGTGCTCATTCACTTTTGCGTACTTGTGTAGTTTTTTTGTGCTCTTGTAATCATGTTTTTGTTTTATTTCTAGGTTGGGAATGTGATTAAAAATCCAGAAATTGCTGCTCTTGTCCCAACACTTCTAATGGGCCTTACAGACCCCAATGACTACACGAAGCATTCCCTTGATATTCTTCTCCAAGTAAGGATGTGAACTTTACTATTAATTGTTATGATTTATGCATCTGTTCCTTTTTTTCCCCCTTAAAATAAAATAGCTTTAAATGTGTTTTCATTGGTTGCAGACAACATTTATCAATTCGATTGATGCTCCTTCACTCGCACTGTTGGTACCAATAGTTCATAGAGGGCTAAGAGAGAGGAGTGCTGAAACTAAAAAGAAAGCTGCCCAGATAGTTGGAAACATGTGCTCTTTAGTGACTGAACCAAAGGATATGATTCCTTACATAGGTTTACTCATTCCTGAAGTAAAAAAGGTACCATTTTACACTCTAGACTCTTACATGTTGACCCAACGGATATATATCTTATAGGCATTTTGCTTACTGTACATGGTTTTCTATCTGTAAGACATTTTTTTTTATAGAAGAATGGCAAATTTACTATCTTTCCATGTCCCTGATGAAACAGGTTCTTGTGGATCCAATCCCTGAAGTTCAGTCTGTTGCTGCAAGGGCCCTTGGTTCTCTCATAAGAGGAATGGGAGAAGAAAACTTCCCAGATCTTGTTTCATGGTTGTTAGAGACACTTAAGTCTGATGGTAGTAACGTTGAACGCTCTGGAGCTGCTCAAGGACTAAGTGAGCTGCTCAACGACGAATATGAGAACAAAAAACTACTATAACCTGTCTATATTATATAATCAATGGAAACAAGGCCGGAATTTTGGGTCTGAATTAAGTAATTGATTACACTGTTATGCCGTCTCGGGATCAAAGCTTGTATTTTCAGCAGAATGATGCTCTTGTAATTTCTAAATCTGAAAACAGCACGAGTGTGTAGAGACCCAGACCCCCTTCTAGGCATTACTTGTATTTTCAGCAGAATGATGCTCTTGTGATCCCGGGAGGCAGAGCTCCAGAATACCTAGCATTGGATGAGTCAGTTATTAAATTGGTGAAGGAATTCATGGAGGTTGGAAAGCCAGTAGCGTCAATCTGCCATGGACAGCAGATTTTGTCTGCTGCTGGTGCTCTCAAGGTAGATTATTAACATTTTTGTTGCTTTAATATGAAATTTTGTTTAGCATATTTCATTGATCCAACATTTATAGCAAGAAAATTCTATTTTGTGCTGAACTTATCATCCATAGTAATTACACTTTCAATTATTGTTTCATTAATTCTATTTTGTGATTTTTTAAAATTTCTTGATTAGTTTTTTTAAATTGATTATCATCCAACCCTTGCTTATACTTGTACTCTAATTGAGTAGAAATTAGAGTAGAAGTTTAAATGATTTGCCAAATTCTCCTTTACTCCCAACTCCTAGCATCCGCTCAAAACTTGACTCTTGGCAGTTTTGCTCTATTTTTATTTTTTATTTTTTAAATTGATTATCATCCAACCCTTGCTTATACTTGTACTCTAATTGAGTAGAAATTAGAATAGAAGTTTAAATGAAAAGCTTCATTTGATATGAAGCACTCCAATGGATAAACTAAAATTTGAGTAAAATTCCCCATCTAAAAAATAAAAATAAAAATAGAGCAAAACTGCCAAGAGTCAAGTTTTGAGCGGATGCTAGGAGTTGGGAGTAAAGGAGAATTTGGCAAATTTGGGTAAAAGCACCTGTCAAGTTTTGATTGGATAGAAATTTGAGTGAAGGAAATGGGTTTCTCTTGATTCGAGTCAAAATTTGAGTAAAACTCAATTTGGTGTCGGAAGGAAAGGAGTTTTGTTTTGGGGGGGGGGGGGGGGGGGTGCGGGGATTTTTCAATATTCACGCCATCTTCCTCTATGCTGATGAGGACATGCTTTTGTTCTCAAGCTCGATTGTGAATCTCTCCCTATGAGTAACATGAAAATGATAGATATTTAGTCCAAAATATAATACTGGCACCCAAACTTTTCCTCAATCTTACATTAGAAAAAATGTAAATGCTATGCCAACAGTGTCATAAAGTATCAATTCTTTGTCAGTGAAATGTTAGTTATGGTCCACACATTAGTTGCTGTGTGTGTGTGTGTTTTTTTTCTTTTGTTGAGAAAATAGAAGTTTGTCGGTGTGCTATTACTGTGTTCTGATTTAGCGATGGACTCTTTTGCAGGGCAAGAAATGTACTGCATACCCTGCAGTGAAACTCAACGTGGTCTTAGGTGGGGCAACATGGTTAGAACCTGATCCAATAAGTCGAATCTGGTAACTGGAGCAGCATGGCCAGGTCACCCTGAGTTCATTTCTCAGCTAATGGTGTTGCTTGGTGTCCGGGTATTGTTCTAGCTGTTTATCATGTTTCTTCTTGGGCATGGAGTGTTGTCTGAGCGTGGTATCATCCTCACAGATTATAGGATTTTCCACAAGAAGATTTTTGAAGCTCACATTGTGTTCACACTCCTCTGATGTGAGGTAATTGATGTAATCATCCTGTAGAACAGTCAAGAAACATTTCATTGCAACTTTGTTTGCTGCTGCAAATTGAAAAGTGAAAAGGTTAATGATGTGAGAGACGTTACTTCAGTAAAATTGATGTTGCTGTTTCCGTTTCTGTCATTGTTACTTAAATTATTCTTCAAGCTTCTATCATGTGACTTGGCTGTTGGTGTTTCACCTTCTTCATTGTCTCTGAAGATTCACATGAAGAAAGATACTAGCTCATTGTTTTATGAACATGTGAAAAAAGGAAATAAATAAAATAAATAAATTCAAAGTTGAATTGAGTGGTAATATTTTATCTCACCTTTGATCATTAGAGCAGCATATTGTGAATTGTGACCTGTCCAATTATACCTTCATATATGAGAGTGAAAAATCTTGCAATTTGCTTGCTTTGTATTAATGTATTACGTATGACATTGCAGTTTTTCCTAGGTTACTTTTGGGTAATTTAGAGATTGATGAATTGCTGGTTTTAAAATGTAGAAGATTACTTGATTTGCAGGTTTTAAAATGCTACACACTTGGAAAAAATGATAGAAAATAAAATGTGAACATATTCATTCTGCACTAATTTAGAATCTCCCCCCCCCCACCCCCCACCCAAAAAAAAAAAGAAGAAAAAAAGTGGCGTTTTTCGAAAAAACGCCACAAAATGGCGTCATTGTCACCCCAAATTAAAAAAATAAAAAGTGGCGTTTTTTGAAAAAACGTCACTAAATGACGTCATTGTGACGTCACATGGGACGGAGGGGGAGACGGTCGTCAAAGATTTTGCAGCGTTTTAAGAAACGCCGTATAATATTTTTAGCGACGTTTTTTAAACGTTGGGTAGCTATTGCGGCGGCCCTATCAGCGGCGAAAATTTTACACGTCACTATAAGATATTACGGCGTTTTTCAGGCTTTTCGCGGCGTTTTAAAACGCCGCTAAAAAACGAATTTCCTGTAGTGACTAGTTCACATTTCCCATAAGTTTGGGTCTTTTTCTATTTTTTAGAAAAATTATAAAAATAAATAAAATAAAGGATATAATCGTAAATCAACATGACTACGGTAAAAAATGATAATCAGAAGCAGGGGATGAGCAACTTCTCAGAATAAGTTTTTTTGAGTTAAAAAATAAGTTGTTAGAATCAGAAACTGTTTGAAATAAGTTTAACCAAACAGTTCAAAATAATTTTTTAAGTTAGAATTTATAAGTTGGCAAAAATAAGTCACACCAAACACCCTTATAGTTTCTTCACAGCAACTAACTGAAATTAAAAATTAGTGAAAAATTTCTCATTTTTTTTCCACATAATTTCATATCCAGTATTGTCTTTGTACTTTGTATTTCTTCTTCTTCTTAATGTAGTAGTTCAAAGTGCAGCCTAAATTATTGTTCAGTATAATTGTGTTTACTTGGGTTTAACATATATACAGGTCGAGTTTGTCAAAATTGTACTTCCATCCCATTTTAATGGCACCAATGGAAAGGTTCTTTCAACCGGTTAGGATGGATACTCTCGCAAGGTACCCTGGTCATGAAAAGTACTCACTTCCAAGAGCTAGATTTGTAAAAGATTGGATTGAAAAAGTTGAAAACTGCTACGAACCTATTAAAAACAATGCAAACAATATATACCATCAAAATGTCTGGAATCTCTTCAAGTTTGTGAGGAATGCTATTGTCCACATCAATGTAAGTTTACGTTCAAGAGTTAGTTTATGAAACAATAATTCGCTTTTTTTTTCTTTTTTCTTTTTTTTTAAGGAAATTATACTTATTTACAATTTCATGTGTGAGTGCTGCATTAATAACAAATATAATAAAATGTTGATCAAAGCCTGGGGTCTTCGAGTGCATAAATTATCCAATAGGTGAGACATATATCCTATGTAGTTTGCCCTCCAAGTGTATTGGGCCATGTAATTAGTTTCTCCTAGCTTATCACTTATATTTTAAGCAAATTAATTATGTGCCATCTTATAAGATGGGTACACAGTCACTAAGACTCCGTTTGGGATACATATTTGGACTAAAATAATCATATAGGACAAAATTAGTTATTTTAGTCAAATAAGACAAAATATTACATTTAACTCATAATTATTTCATTTTTTTCCTTACAAAAGTCAAAAAAGCCAAAAGTCTATCCCAAACGAGACTTTTTAGTCCCAGACTAAAATAAACCAAAAAGTCAAAAAACTAACAAGTCAGCCCACATCCCAAAATCTTCGTTGGTCGGATCTACCATACCACTTCTTTGAGGGTGTGCTCCCTCCATAATATCAAGTTCAAAATATCTAATTGTAAATAATTTTTACGGCCAGTTTATAAAAGGTTTTCTCCCCGTTTTAACGGGATTGGTCTCCCAAATTAACGGTTTACTGGGCTAAATACAAAGTTATCAAAAAATATATGATAAAATGCTGAGACCTAAAATAATAAACAAAATATGACAGGTTAGGTTTCACCAAAATCCTATTTTGGACCATGCACTTTAGTTATGATAATCAACTATTTATTAAGATTGATAAAATTTGTCATAAGAGCCATACTTAATATCAATTTAGTCTTTTCACTTTTAAATTTTGTAAATATCATTAACAGTAAATGGACCAAGTGACATTGAAGCTAACTTAAAATTTAATTAGTTCACTGTCATAATTAAAGTGAAAAATTAAAATGAGGCTTTAATGAAAGATAAAAGATGTAATTAACCCAATATAACAAGGACTTTTGGCCAAGTAATTAGGTGGGGTTTTGTAGTCTATATTTCTACCCCCTTATGGAATTGTTTGTAACTATTTATTTTTTTCTCAAATTTGGGTTTTTTTTTTTTTTTTTTTTTTTTTTTTTTTGGACATTGTAGTCTTTATTTTTTTTTAAGTTTGTTGGGTTTCATGATTGTTAACTTTCTAACTATTAAAATTTACTTCTTAAATTTTTATATTTGTAATTAATCTTTTATTGATTGACAATATAAAAAAAATCAATATATATGTATTTTAAAATTTGTAGTTGTTTGTTTTAGGATTATGAGAAGAAAACGGAGAAAGAAGTAGAGGAAGATTTATCAAGAATGTTCCCAGATTCTTTCAATGACATATATGATCTCTTCAACCTCCAAGAAATCGCATTAGGTTCCAGGTACATATCAATAATTTTAAGATAAAGGATAGTTCAGTTCTTTAAGTTTTTTATTTTGTTATTTTAATTTTTAAAGTTGTTAATTTCAATCAAATAGGTCCAATTTCAAATGAACCATCTAAATAATTAATGAATGATAATAAAATATACACATGGTCCTTAAAAATATGTGTTTCATGTCATTTTAGTCCCTAAAATTTTAAATTTTATTAATTTGGTTCGGAAACATTAATGAAGAAAATGAAACATGGTCTTACCACATTGAATAACAAAATTGACAAAATTAATATTTTAGGAACTAAAATGACAAAATCTTAATAGTTTTATATCACGAAATGGTTTTATAAAATCTTAATTTCTTGTAGTGCCATTGATACAAAATAAAATATTTATTAATTGTACACATATGAAATGAACATCTAAAATCAAGACCTCAATCTAAATTTTATGGATACAAAAAAATATAAGAATACAAATTTTCATGATCCGGCAAAATGCCTACGTCCACTAACCAAAAAAGAACAAGACTCCAGTGCGTTTGATTCATCGGATTAGGGGGGGACTATCCATTGTTGGGATTGTAATCTAGGAGAGCTTTTTTATCCGGCTTTTGTTTTTTTTTTTTTAATTCGCTGGATATGGAGTCCGGCCGGACTCCTATATCCTCATATAGGAGATTATACTATCCACCCGCCAAGGGGGGAGTTTGGGACAATTTTCATCAGATTATTTACTTTTGGGATTAGGTGGTGAAATAATCATTTGGACCCTCTACTATTTAATTTTGTATTATATTTAGTAAAATTTAATAAAATTTAAATGTCTCAATTTAAAAATAAAATAATTTTATTTAACTTTTTATTGATGTTTTATTTATTTAATTTTTTAAATAATTTTTATAGATATTTTATTGATGTTTTATTTTAAAATTTTGTTTATATTTTATTTAATTTCTTTATTTAAATTTTAATATATGTTTTATTTATATTCATTATTTAATTATTATTATTTTTAAAACAAATTTCTTTAAAATTTAATTAAAAAAATATATAATTTTTATTGATATTTTATTTATTTAATTTTTTAAAAAATAATTTAATTAATTGTGTAAAAAATAAATTTTTATTTAATCTGACTAAAAACTGTTAAAATATTAAAGATATGTTTAATATTACTATTATTTAGTAAACAATTGAAAAAGGATAAAATCGTCTTTTGCTTCATTTTTCCTATCTAGTCTGTTCAACCAAACATTGGATTCACTAAATGTAATTCTTTCCATACATATAATCTCATGAGAAAATAAATACGAGATACACATCCAATCTAACCAAATAGTCCGGGGATTCATAGTCTTAGGATTCAAGTTCGATGGATTTCAATCCCCCCAGGGTGTGTTTGATTGGACAGACTAGATAAGGGGGGATTGAAAACAGTCGGACTATTAGTCTTGAGATACATTATCCCCAGACTGTTTGGTTAAACTGGATTTATATTAGATGGCAGGACAGGACTATTTGATTAGATAGGATATAAATCTTATATTTGTTTGGGATATTATAGAGAAGGATAAATGTTCAAATGACTATTTTACCCTTTTTAATTATTTATTAAGTAATAGCAATATTAAGCATATCTTTAATATTTTAATTATTTTTAACTTGATTAAATAAAATTTATTTTATTTTATTTTTACACAATTATATAAATTTATTTTTTAAAATTAAATAAATAAAATATCAATGAAATATATGTTATTTTTTTTAATTAGAATTTAAATAAATTTATTTTAAAAAATAATAATAATTAAATAATGAAATTAAATAAAACATCTATTAAAATTTAAATAATGAAATTAAATAAAATATATACAAAATTTTCAAATAAAACATCAATAAAATATCTATAAAATTATTTTAAAAAATTAAATAAATAAAACATCAATAAAAAGTTAAATAAAATTATTTTATTTTTAAATTGAGACCATTTAAATTTTATTGAATTTTATTAAATATAATACATAATTAAATAGTAGATGGTCAAAATGGTCATTTCATCACCTAATCTCTCATCCTTTCATTTGTGTTCCACCCCCATGAGACACAATGGTTCAATAGATTTGAAACTAATAATCCAATGTAAAAAATTTAAACTAAACAACGGACTATTAATCTGGATGAACTAATAGTCCAATTTCACCCATCAATCCCTCAAAACAAACATCACCTAATACTATTGTAGGCCAAAACACAGTCCAGTGTTTTTCTCACACCAGCAACTATTTATTTTTTTTTGACTCATAAAATATAAAATTTTATTCATGTACGAAAGAAATTACAACTTCGAAGCATACACAGTTATGTTCTTTCCTGTACCATACAAGAGTGTACTGTACTCACCATTGTTTTCCTACTTGCAAACCACACCACCATTCCAACCCTACTATCTCTATTGGCTAATATTTCTTGAAAACAATGATTTTTATTGCCTGGATTAACTATTGTTGGGTTTGGTGGTGTTCTTAAGTCTTTCTCATTGATCGTGTAGAAGCGACTACTAGCTCAATCCTACATCAGAACCGTCTCCACCTACTCAGATGCTGCGGCCACCTCCATCGTCATCACGTCATCGCCAATCATCGCTGAGGAGGTCCCCTGCACGGCAACGTGATCGCTACCAAACCAGAAAGGTAGATGATTTGTAGATTGAAAGCTGCCATGGAAACGTAAGCCTACCGTCTAAACAAAAGCACAATTTGATAGGGAAATTGGTGTTAATTCGTATTGACTATATATTTATAACTGAATTTATGTGATAATTTACATTCCCAATTATTGATTATGTGTGGGTTTGTGTGTGTATATCAGTGACATGCCTGTTGCTCGACTAATGTCACTTGTGAGGTTGTTTCAGTGTTGCTATTGTTGCGGCATACCTACATAATTAAGCTATATGTGTGGATGTTTGTATATTGAGGTAAAAATGGTTGCATTGCAATTTTTTTTTTTTTTTTTTTTTTTTGTGATGAGGCAATTACCAACATATTTTTTGTGGCAAAAAATTTTATCCTCAGATATTAGTGGTGATTGGAGTTTGAATGTCAGCCTAATGAAAAGCCTTGACTTATGTTGTTGTATTTATGTGATGCATGCTATGAAGCACGGTACGGGTATGATATGGGTACGTCGATACGATAAAATCTAAAAAAAATTAAGGTAAGGGTACGGTTTGGTACGTTTGTAAAAAAATATTTATTTTTAATTTAGGGTAATGTAAAAAATTAATTAAATGGTTTAATAAGGTCCAATTTAAAATTAACATTTAATGTCAAAAGAAAATGTATAAATCAAATTTAAATATCAATGTATTAAATAACTTACAAATTATAGTTTAATTTTGAAATCATACTAAGTATAAAACTAAAAATAAAATAAAAAATCTAATGAAAGAAGTTTTATCTCTGTAGTAGAAAAAAATATTATTTCAAGTGAGATACGGTACAATTTGGGTATATACTAAATACGTTTGAGTACTCTAAAAATTAAGAAGAAAAAATTTAGATATGTATTTTATATACTCGGTACGTATGTAGAAATATCATACGAGATATCATATATTAATAAATACCCGATACGAGTACGATATATTTTTTGAAATACCCATGCTTCATAGGATGCATGGGATCCATTTAGCCCAATCTAAAAAACAGACTTGCTAAAATACTTTTCATACATCCTTCTAGATTTTCATGCAATGACTTTGACATTTCTCGAGTTTTTTTACATTACTAGACTGTACTATATACACATTTTTTCAAAAAAGGAATATTTGACAAGGCTTTAATTGTGTAGTCCATTTACATGGATCTTGAGATTAATTAAAATTGTGTTTGGTACAGCTTTTGAATCATGATTTTACACTTAAGTTCAAGTGCGGCGTTTGTTTACAGTTTTCAAAAAATATTTCCACATCCACGTTTGAAAAATCGTGTATCCGGATGTCTTCCGGACGTTTGACCGGTTGACCGGAACAGTGTTCTTAAATTCTTTATTTTATTTTTACACTTGTTATTTTTATATGTTAAATAAAAATATTTTTTTATTTTTTTTTATTTTTTATGAGTTTTGAATAGAATTTTGGGTTGTATTTGGTTATGAGTTGTAAGTTTTTGTATAAAAATTATGTCACATCACTCAATTCAAAAATTCTTTTCAAATTTTTTTTTAAAACTCTTTTCAAAACTCATTCACCAAACAAATTATCTATACTCAAGTCATAATTCTAAAACTCACAAACTCAAAATATAACTCATATTCTCAAATCATATTTACAAAATTCTATCAAACACAATCAAAGATTTGCATAAACTGACTCGAATACAAATATTCAATCATAAAAAAAATTGTGGTAGTTGAATCCAAGACTTCCGGATTTATGATTAGTCTCAATTTTTTTTCTTTTGTAGTTCTAGTATGTCTTGGCTAAATATTGTATCATGTAAGATCTAGGTCAAATATGATGTCATTTAAAACTTAGCTAATTATGATAGTTGGCAGAAACCTCTAAATAATTTTTTTAGACATCATTTTTAATTTAATAATTCCTCCGTCTAAAAAGTATTTCTCTTTATTGGCTTTTGTTGTTTTTGTGATCAAGATACAAAAAATTGAACGTGCATCAATATCGTCTCCCTTTCCCAAGTTAAAGACGAAGACACAAGTAGGTATAATCTATCAATATAAGACAATTTTAGGAGTAGCAAATCTATATATTGTTTTTCAATACAACAAAAATGTTTAGCCTATAGCAGTCAATGATTTTATTTTATTAAGGTTTCGTTCGGCAAGTGAGTTTTTAATTAAAAAATTACTGTAAGTTGTGACATTATAATATTTCTATTTTTTATTCATTATTTCTTAAAAAATTAATTAAAATAATCAATTCACAAACAAAATTTAAATATTATAGACAATAAGTACATGTCCCATCTCTCATTATTTAAGATTTTGGTGTTGGTGTTTCTAGTCATTGTATATCTCCTTTCTATGAATTTGTTTGGCCTCTCCTAAATAAGTACACTTATTTAAGTCATATTATTTCTTTATTTTTTTGCACATATTTTTATAAAAAGTCAAAAAATGTACTTGTTTAAATTATCTCAAACCTCTCTTGTCTTCCTTTTTTTTTTTTTTTTTTTTTTCCCTTCTCTTTTGTGATCAGCAAAAAGAAATTTTATTAATGAGAAGTACAATACAAAAACATCAATAAAAAAGGCAAGTGCAGAAGCACCATAGTGCACAAAATCATCCCAATAACGTTGGCACCAAATTACACTCTATCATTTGGTAGCACGCCACCAGATTGGTGAGAAACCAACCCAAAGTACAAACAAAAAAGAAAGAGAAGAATAACACCCAAGAACACACATATTCTTGAGGATAAGCAGCCACAACCCACCCTTGGAAGTCAAGCATCACCTGGTACAAGCTCTAATCTGATTCAAGTTGAAAATGATATTATTAACTGAATAAGCCAGTTCTGGCCAAGAAGCTTTAGTCCACAAGGCAGTTTTCACCTTGACCAGTTCACCTAAATCTTCTAAATTAGGCTAGGCGCTGTTGAAGATACAATCATTCCTTAACTTCCAAATAGACTGAGCATAGCAAAAGGGATAGCTCTCCAAATCTTCCTTTCCACTTTTTCCAACTTAAATCCAAATCACCAGTGTAATAATCCATTTACAAAATCCCATTTGACACCACACCATCCCATAACTTTAGACCATACTAGCCAAACAAAGGGACAATACAAGAGCACATGGTTGTCTGTTTCCTTATCCTCATTGTAGAACACACAAAGTGCCAAACTATGGCCATTAAGAACCCTAATCCTTTGTAGATAGTTGGATGTTTTAATCCTTCTCTTCCAGGCAAGCCAACCGAAGAATTGGGCTCTAGGAGGGGCCATATTCTTCCATAGTAAGTCAGTTACCCTGCAGGTAGGCCTAAATGAGGCTTCACATTAGTGGTATACTGATGAGATAGAAAACACCCCTAACATATCCGCATTCCATTTCACTTTATCAATTGTATTGGCCCTTATGGCTAGTGAAAAGATTAAAATCCCCTTCAATTTTCTTAAATCCTCCACCTCCCAATCAAAGAAATTCCTTCTAAATGATAAATTCCACTTTCCATGATCCCCCTCTCTAGAGTTCACCATAGACACAGAATCAGATTTATTATTGGCCAGTATGAAGAGCCTAGGAAAATCCTCCTTCAAGCAAAAATTACCTGCCCACTTATCAAACCAAAACCTTGATCTATTCCAATCACCAAGCACTATTGCAGAATTATTTTGGAAAAAAGCTAGCTAGTCAGGCTTTGATAGGACAATTTCCACAATATCATTCCATAATTTACATACCTTGCCATTCTAGTATTCAGTGGTGACCAATCCCTAACTGATCCTTGGTATTTTTTGCAGATCACATCTTCCATAATAAAATCTCTCCAACCCCAAACCTCCACCACCACTTTAACAGCAGACATACATTCATCAAAATAATTCTTTTAAATCCCAACCCTCTTTGACTTTTACTTTGAGTAACCTCACTCCATCTTACCAAATGAATTTTCCTTCTAAGATCAGATCCTTCCCAAAAAAAAAAAAAAAAAGCCAATTGAATTTTGTCAGTCTCCTTAGCTACCCCTTCTAGCATCTTGAACAAAGAAAGATAATATATAGGAAGACTGAACGACGTTGGTTTTATTAAAGCTAGCCTACTTGCAAATAAGAGATATTTTCTTTTCCATGAGGCAAGCTTCTATTTAAACTTATCTATCATAGGTTACCAAGTCTTTTTTCTACCAAGATTGGCTCCCAAGGGCAACCCTAAGTATTTTAAAGGCAGACTTTGGTGAAGGCAATTCAATTTAGAAGCAAAATCTTGAGATAACTCAATAAGTATTCCCACCCCATACACCACACTCTTGTGATAGTTAATCTTCAGACCTGACAAGATTTCAAAGCATCTTAAGATTCTTTTTATGTTGATTATCTCCTCCCATTCAGCTTCACAAAAAAATATAGTATCATCTGCAAATTGTAAGTGAGTAATCCAAAGATCACTAGCCCCTACCACTACACCCTTGATCAAACCCGACTGTTTTGCTCTACCCAACAATATATTAAGACCTACAACCACTATGCAAAATAAACATGGTGATAATGGGTCACCTTGTCGTAGACATCCCCGAACGCATCCCGGGGAGGGTGCGACTCCCCCCGTTTTGGTTCGCTTGCGGGTCTACTACAGTTCGAAGGACTCAAATGTCACGGTTCTTAATCTTGAACAAAAGAGTCCAAATCCGGCAAATCGTTTCGAAAACAGATTTTTTGAAAGAAGTGCCAAACATGGACTGTTTTGCCAGATACAGAGTCGCCACCTAAATATTTATTTTTGGGAAATTTAGGAAACCCTAACTCGGTGCCAAAGGCCACGTGTCCGTCATCACCAAAGTTGCCTCGGCTCGGGAACTTGGGTACGATTGGGGAAGGTCACTTCGTGAGCACCCCCGCTCGCCCGGTCAAAGATCGGCCTCTACTAACCATGAAATCTATTTTTGTAAACATTGTGTGTTCTTATTCCGGTTATTAGCCTAGATTTACTATGTGATGCGCACAGCATACAAGTATAGACTGAGTCGCCTGAATTGGAACAAACATTTCATATTTGTTTGTTTGAAAATGCTTTGATGGTGC
The DNA here is from genome assembly GCA_022316695.1 of Camellia oleifera. Lineage (NCBI taxonomy): Eukaryota > Viridiplantae > Streptophyta > Magnoliopsida > Ericales > Theaceae > Camellia > Camellia oleifera. The sequence goes on along the minus strand of CM039308.1, from coordinate 11,925,079 downwards.
TACCCGCAGGTAGGCTAAGACGTGGATTTGCCACCCTCGGGTGGGCTTAGAAAACATGATTTTGCCACTATCTAGTGGGCTTAAAACAAACATTTGATGAATTGTCCCACTACAAGTAACCCAACCTCCACCCACAGGCATTCAAGGCAGTTATATCACATAAGCACATAGCCTCATGGTAAGCATGCTATTCATGGCAGTCACTCACACGCATACAAGGATGCTAAAGCATAAAACTCACCGAGTACTCCAAGCCAAAACAGAAGCTCATTAGAAATCATGTATGATCCTAAATACACAGAAATGCCTAATGCAACACATGCAAAGATGCAACTATAGCAGGCTCGGCTATTCTAAACATGGCATATGGAATGCTACAACTAACACGTATTCAATTTGGAATTGAAATACAAATGCAGTTTGTATGATGCGCCGAGCCCGGTGCGTGCAAAACAGATGAATGATGCAAACATGTTGTCATACTGTATGCTAATTGAAATATGCCCTAATCTAACCATCATAAGCAGGTAAATAAAAGGGAAGAAAGATATGGGGTTGGAAGATATACATCACACTCACCCACACTTATTACAATTATGCCCTCGCGCAGAGGGTCCAAATAAATATACAGTCCCGAATGAAAGAATAGTACAGTCCAAATAATACAGTCCAAATAATGCACAAATTCCTAATTAATTTACAAATTAACTAAGAAAATAATAAAACTGGCATGCAAGCCAGGGACTGCCTTGATTCTGCTCCGGATGATGGAATGAGGCATGTTTGGGCTGCTTTGCGCGGAAATCCACTGGAATGCCCCAATTAGCCTTTGTTTTGCAATGATTCTTGAAAAGCGCACCAAGCCTTGGAAGACCGCTGATTCTTGATATGCTGCAACAGAGAGCAGGAAAGAGGCATAGCAATGTATTTTCACAAATGTATGCATGTCTCGATCCTCGTACCACCAATCACGCATCTCGATGCATGATGGCCGAGGAGCCGAATTGCAACGTTTCTTTTGTGGCGTTTATGGAAACGCCATTATAGATTCATTAAACACAGCGTTTTGAAAACGTTGTCTTTTGATTTCTGTTAACGCGTCGTATTGAGTCGATTTATTAACACTGTCCTAGACTCCGTCTCTCATTTTCTCTGCCTCTTCCACAAACCCGAGTTGAAGCTCAAATGCACAGACACACACTCTCTCTCTCTCTCTGTCTCTGTCTCTCTGTCTCTTCCAAAACCCTAGATTTGAAGCTCAAACACAGACTCTCTCTCTCGCTCGCTTGATTGCAGATTTTGCATTGTATGTTCTTCATCAATGTTGATCGAAGCTCAAACAACCCTCGATTTGAAGCTCAAGCACACAGAACTCAACCGCAGCAGTTTGCTCTAGCTGTTCTTCATCAATCGCAACGATCTTTGTTCTTCATCGATCTCGAGGCTAATCGAGTGAGGACGTGACACCAGATGGTCCAGAATCCGATCTCTTCGTATATTACTACAAGCACTGCGGATCTCATGTCCTCATCAATTATTCGCTTATCTCTCTCTTCGTCTGATTCATCTCAATTTACTTACCTATATATACACACATTTATATGCAATAGCTTCATTCCACACACACACACAAAAACTAGAAATATTGGATTATCATCCTTGATTTTGTTATTAGAGTGTTTGTGTTTGTGTTTTTTTAAAAATTTATTTTGGTTTTTAACTTGTTGAGACTGCAAGTGTTTGTGTTTTTGTACTTCATCACAATCGATCTGTTCTTCATCAAATCGCAGATCCAGAATCCAAAATCGATCTGTTCTAGCTGATCTCTCTTGCTCTTATCTCAGGTACATTTTTCATTCTCTATTTTCTCATTGTCAAATGGTAATGGTTGGAAACTGGATTTTAGGATAAATCTCTTTCAATGGGAACATGATATGTTGAATAATCTTTTGCAGAGTCTGAGTATGAGCTCTATCTTGAGGGATCAGAGGATTGTTTAATTTGGAAAGGGGAAAACCATGGAATTTTTGAAGGTTACCACAATTTGGGAGACCATCTGCTTATGGTGTAATAAGGTATTTTTGAGATATAACTTTCTTCTTCGGCTTTTGTGTTGATTTCATATTGGCTCAATTTTGGCATTGCTTGTATAGTATTTTGATGTTGATGATCATGCATAGTGCATAGGTTGTAGTGAGGTTACTTTATTTGAGACTAAATTTTGAGCAGTCTTCCCCACATCCTACCTGTTGCGAATTTTTGTAGTTGAATCAGGAAATCTATGGACATCCTCTCTGCAGCTGGATAAGCACAATTTCCAATACATCAAAAGTTGAATTTCTAGGTCGATGGTTCCTAATTTATAGTCCCTTTAGGAGTAAGAGGAGATATGCCCTCTTTTAGGCGGGTTGGGCAAGTCAAACGATTCTCGATTTCGAAATATTTTAAGAGATGAGAGAACACCGACTGAACTTCTAGAGCTCTTTTTGAATAATCAAAGCTTGTTTGTCTCTAATGTGAATGAGGAATGCAAGATAGCTATTTTTGGATTATGGATTTGGGTAGGAATTTGAAAAGAGAAAGGGAAAAGAAAAGGCGAGATAAATCGAGAAAGAATGTAGTTTATATTTCATTCACATTTTTCTCAATCATGGATTATGATTTGCTAAGGTTATCATTCAGTCATAAAGAGGAAACAAAAGGCAAATCATATGTGGTTACTATTGATCCTATGCATTGTTCTATGTTTTCCCCTTGTTAATGGTTGCATTATCACCACTCCTATTATTTTGCAATTTGTTTACCTTTTCCAACTCTAAGAATGCAATAATAGAAAGTTTTCATTTGAACAATTTTGTTATATGAAAGCAGCTCAGATTCTGAGAATGTTACATTGTCAATGAGTTTGAAGTCCAAATGCTAGAGATGTGGCTTGCATCTATTTCTTCTTCCTCTGTAAACGGCAGCTGCAAGTATCTTTTGATCATCGCCGAGTGCATTTAAAATGACTTGCTTATTTCTTGATTTGTTCCAAACATTGAAATTTATTTTTGTTTATGGTTGTGTGGGTTTGCTCAGTCTCTAGGGTTTTGTTTATGGCTTCATGCAATTGTTTCTAAGGGTCTAAAATTTTTGTACCTTTTCTGAAAAATTGGATAATTTTGCTGAGGTCTAATTTTTTTTCATCTTTTTAAAGTAAAGGTGGTTGTATAGCATATTGTCTGATTGCCAATTTTGACAATAGGGCCTTGAAGATAAAGCTTGGCGAACAAAGCAAAGTAGTGTTCAACTTCTTGGTGCTATGGCTTACTGTGCTCCACAGCAACTTTCTCAATGCCTTCCTAAGATTGTGCCAAAATTGACAGAGTATATCTTAATGAATTATGACCTTATGGCTTCCTAGTTTTGATTTGACTGGCAACTTCATCGTCTTTGAGGAGACATAAAAGTCTCAATGTTAAAATACTCTATGATTGCAGGTGCTAACAGACACCCATCCTAAAGTTCAGTCAGCGGGGCAAACAGCCCTTCAGCAGGTCGTACTTTATGTTATTAGTTTAGTGCTCATTCACTTTTGCGTACTTGTGTAGTTTTTTTGTGCTCTTGTAATCATGTTTTTGTTTTATTTCTAGGTTGGGAATGTGATTAAAAATCCAGAAATTGCTGCTCTTGTCCCAACACTTCTAATGGGCCTTACAGACCCCAATGACTACACGAAGCATTCCCTTGATATTCTTCTCCAAGTAAGGATGTGAACTTACTATTAATTGTTATGATTTATGCATCTGTTCCTTTTTTTCCCCCTTAAATAAAATAGCTTTAAATGTGTTTTCATTGGTTGCAGACAACATTTATCAATTCGATTGATGCTCCTTCACTCGCACTGTTGGTACCAATAGTTCATAGAGGGCTAAGAGAGAGGAGTGCTGAAACTAAAAGAAAGCTGCCCAGATAGTTGGAAACATGTGCTCTTTAGTGACTGAACCAAAGGATATGATCCTACATAGGTTTACTCATTCCTGAAGTTAAAAAAGGTACCATTTACACTCTAGACTCTTACATGTGACCCAACGGATATATATCTTATAGGCATTTTGCTTACTGTACATGGTTTTCTATCTGTAAGACATTTTTTTTTATAGAAGAATGGCAAATTTACTATCTTTCCATGTCCCTGATGAAACAGGTTCTTGTGGATCCAATCCCTGAAGTTCAGTCTGTTGCTGCAAGGGCCCTTGGTTCTCTCATAAGAGGAATGGGAGAAGAAAACTTCCCAGATCTTGTTTCATGGTTGTTAGAGACACTTAAGTCTGATGGTAGTAACGTTGAACGCTCTGGAGCTGCTCAAGGACTAAGTGAGCTGCTCAACGACGAATATGAGAACAAAAAACTACTATAACCTGTCTATATTATATAATCAATGGAAACAGGCCGGAATTTTGGGTCTGAATTAAGTAATTGATTACACGTTATGCCGTCTCGGGATCAAAGCTTGTATTTTCAGCAGAATGATGCTTGTAATTTCTAAATCTGAAAACAGCACGAGTGTGTAGAGACCCAGACCCCCTTCTAGGCATTACTTGTATTTTCAGCAGAATGATGCTCTTGTGATCCCGGGAGGCAGAGCTCCAGAATACCTAGCATTGGATGAGTCAGTTATTAAATTGGTGAAGGAATTCATGGAGGTTGGAAAGCCAGTAGCGTCAATCTGCCATGGACAGCAGATTTTGTCTGCTGCTGGTGCTCTCAGGTAGATTATTAACATTTTTGTTGCTTTAATATGAAATTTTGTTTAGCATTTCATTGATCCAACATTTATAGCAAGAAAATTCTATTTTGTGCTGAACTTATCATCCATAGTAATTACACTTTCAATTATTGTTTCATTAATTCTATTTTGTGATTTTTTAAAATTTCTTGATTAGTTTTTTAAATTGATTATCATCCAACCCTTGCTTATACTTGTACTCTAATTGAGTAGAAATTAGAGTAGAAGTTTAAATGATTTGCCAAATTCTCCTTTACTCCCAACTCCTAGCATCCGCTCAAAACTTGACTCTTGGCAGTTTTGCTCTATTTTTATTTTTATTTTTTAAATTGATTATCATCCAACCCTTGCTTATACTTGTACTCTAATTGAGTAGAAATTAGAATAGAAGTTTAAATGAAAAGCTTCATTTGATATGAAGCACTCCAATGGATAAACTAAATTTGAGTAAAATTCCCATCTAAAAAAAAAAATAAAAATAGAGCAAAACTGCCAAGAGTCAAGTTTTGAGCGGATGCTAGGAGTTGGGAGTAAAGGAGTTTGGCAAATTTGGGTAAAAGCACCTGTCAAGTTTTGATTGGATAGAAATTTGAGTGAAGGAAATGGGTTTCTCTTGATTCGAGTCAAAATTTGAGTAAAACTCAATTTGGTGTCGGAAGGAAAGGAGTTTTGTTTTGGGGGGGGGGGGGTGCGGGGATTTTTCAATATTCACGCCATCTTCCTCTATGCTGATGAGGACATGCTTTTGTTCTCAAGCTCGATTGTGAATCTCTCCCTATGAGTAACATGAAAATGATAGATATTTAGTCCAAAATATAATACTGGCACCCAAACTTTTCCTCAATCTTACATTAGAAAAATGTAAATGCTATGCCAACAGTGTCATAAAGTATCAATTCTTTGTCAGTGAAATGTTAGTTATGGTCCACACATTAGTTGCTGTGTGTGTGTGTTTTTTTTCTTTTGTTGAGAAAATAGAAGTTTGTCGGTGTGCTATTACTGTGTTCTGATTTAGCGATGGACTCTTTTGCAGGGCAAGAAATGTACTGCATACCCTGCAGTGAAACTCAACGTGGTCTTAGGTGGGGCAACATGGTTAGAACCTGATCCAATAAGTCGAATCTGGTAACTGGAGCAGCATGGCCAGGTCACCCTGAGTTCATTTCTCAGCTAATGGTGTTGCTTGGTGTCCGGGTATTGTTCTAGCTGTTTATCATGTTTCTTCTTGGGCATGGAGTGTTGTCTGAGCGTGGTATCATCCTCACAGATTATAGGATTTTCCACAAGAAGATTTTTGAAGCTCACATTGTGTTCACACTCCTCTGATGTGAGGTAATTGATGTAATCATCCTGTAGAACAGTCAAGAAACATTTCATTGCAACTTTGTTTGCTGCTGCAAATTGAAAAGTGAAAAGGTTAATGATGTGAGAGACGTTACTTCAGTAAAATTGATGTTGCTGTTTCCGTTTCTGTCATTGTTACTTAAATTATTCTTCAAGCTTCTATCATGTGACTTGGCTGTTGGTGTTTCACCTTCTTCATTGTCTCTGAAGATTCACATGAAGAAAGATACTAGCTCATTGTTTTATGAACATGTGAAAAAAGGAAATAAATAAATAAATAAATTCAAAGTTGAATTGAGTGGTAATATTTATCTCACCTTTGATCATTAGAGCAGCATATTGTGAATTGTGACCTGTCCAATTATACCTTCATATATGAGAGTGAAAAATCTTGCAATTGCTTGCTTTGTATTAATGTATTACGTATGACATTGCAGTTTTTCCTAGGTTACTTTTGGGTAATTTAGAGATTGATGAATTGCTGGTTTTAAAATGTAGAAGATTACTTGATTTGCAGGTTTTAAAATGCTACACACTTGGAAAAAATGATAGAAAATAAATGTGAACATATTCATTCTGCACTAATTTAGAATCTCCCCCCCCACCCCCCACCCAAAAAAAAAAGAAGAAAAAAGTGGCGTTTTTCGAAAAAACGCCACAAAATGGCGTCATTGTCACCCCAAATTAAAAAATAAAAAAGTGGCGTTTTTTGAAAAAACGTCACTAAATGACGTCATTGTGACGTCACATGGGACGGAGGGGGAGACGGTCGTCAAAGATTTTGCAGCGTTTTAAGAAACGCCGTATAATATTTTAGCGACGTTTTTTAAACGTTGGGTAGCTATGCGGCGGCCCTATCAGCGGCGAAAATTTTACACGTCACTAAGATATTACGGCGTTTTTCAGGCTTTTCGCGGCGTTTTAAAACGCCGCTAAAAACGAATTTCCTGTAGTGACTAGTTCACATTTCCCATAAGTTTGGGTCTTTTCTATTTTTTAGAAAAATTATAAAAATAAAATAAAATAAGGATATAATCGTAAATCAACATGACTACGGTAAAAAATGATAATCAGAAGCAGGGGATGAGCAACTTCTCAGAATAAGTTTTTTTGAGTTAAAAAAATAGTGTAGAATCAGAAACTGTTTTGAAATAGTTTAACCAAACAGTTCAAATAATTTTTTTAAGTTAGAATTTATAAGTTGGCAAAAATAAGTCACACCAAACACCCTTATAGTTTCTTCACAGCAACTAACTGAAATTAAAAATTAGTGAAAAATTTCTCATTTTTTTCCACATAATTTCATATCCAGTATTGTCTTTGTACTTTGTATTTCTTTCTCTTCTTAATGTAGTAGTTCAAAGTGCAGCCTAAATTATTGTTCAGTATAATGTGTTTACTTGGGTTTAACATATATACAGGTCGAGTTTGTCAAAATTGTACTTCCATCCCATTTTAATGCACCAATGAAAGGTTCTTTCAACCGGTTAGGATGGATACTCTCGCAAGGTACCCTGGTCATGAAAAGTACTCACTTCCAAGAGCTAGATTTGTAAAAGATTGGATTGAAAAAGTTGAAAACTGCTACGAACCTATTAAAAACAATGCAACAATATATACCATCAAAATGTCTGGATCTCTCAAGTTTGTGAGGAATGCTATTGTCCACATCATGTAAGTTTACGTTCAAGAGTTAGTTTATGAAAAATAATTCGCTTTTTTTCTTTTTTCTTTTTTTTTAAGGAAATTATACTTATTTACAATTTCAGTGTGAGTGCTGCATTAATAACAAATATAATAAAATGTTGATCAAAGCTGGGGTCTTCGAGTGCATAAATATCCAATAGGGAGACATATTCTATGTGTTTGCCCTCCAAGTGTATTGGGCCATGTAATTAGTTTTCCTAGCTTATCACTTATATTTAAGCAATAATTATGTGCCATCTTATAAGATGGGTACACAGTCACTAAGACTCCGTTGGGATACATATTTTGGACTAAAATACTAATATAGGACAAAATTAGTATTTTAGTCAAATAAGACAAAATATTACATTAACTCATATTATTTCATTTTTTCCTTACAAAAGTCAAAAAAGCCAAAGTCATCCCAACGAGACTTTTTAGTCCCAGACTAAAAACAAAAAGTCAAAAAATAACAAGTCAGCCACACCCAAAATCTTCGTTGGTCGGATCTACCACCACTTCTTTGAGGTGTGCTCCTCCATATATCAAGTTCAAAATATCTAATGTAAAAATTTTTACGGCAGTTTATAAAAGGTTTTCTCCCGTTTAACGGATTGGTCTCCCAATTACGGTTTACTGGGCTAAATACAAAGTTATCAAAAAAATATGATCAAATGCTGAGACCTAAAATAATAAACAAAATATGACAGGTTAGGTTTCACCAAAATCCTATTTTGGACCATGCACTTTTAGTTATGATAATCAACTATTTATTAAAGATTGATAAAATTTGTCATAAGAGATACTTATATCAATTAGTCGTTTTCACTTTAATTTTGTAAATATCATTAAACAGTAATGGACCAAGTGACATTGAAGCTTAACTTAAAATTTAATTAGTTCACTGTCTAATTAAAAGTGAAAAATTAAATGAGCTTTAATGCAAGATAAAAGATGTAATTAACCCAATATAACAAGGACTTTTGGCCAAGTAATTAGGTGGGGTTTTGTAGTCTATATTTCTACCCACCTTATGGAATTGTTTGTAACTATTTATTTTTTCTCAAAGTGGGTTTTTTTTTTTTTTTTTTTTTTTTTGGACTTGTAGTCTTTATTTTTTTTTAAGTTGTTGGGTTCATGATTGTTAACTTTCTAAACTATTAAATTTACTTCTTAAATTTTTATATTTGTAATAATCTTTATTGATTGAAATATAAAAAAAAATCAATATATATGTATTTTAAAATTTGTAGTTGTTTGTTTTAGGATTATGAGAAGAAAAACGGAGAAAGAGTTAGAGGCAGATTTATCAAGAATGTTCCCAGATTCTTTCAATGACATATATGATCTTCTTCAACCTCCAAGAAATCGCATTAGGTTCCAGGTAAATATCAATAATTTTAAGATAAAGGATAGTTTCAGTTCTTTAAGTTTTTATTTTGTTATTTTAATTTTTAAAGTTGTTAATTTCAATCAAATAGGTCCAATTTCAAATGAACCATCTAAATAATTAATTGAATGATAATAAAAATACACATGGTCCTTAAAAATATGTGTTTCATGTCATTTTAGTCCCAATTTTAATTTTATTAATTTGGTTCGGAAACATTAATTGAAGAAAATGAAACATGGTCTTACCACATGATAACAAAATTGACAAAATTATATTTAGAACTAAATGACAAAATCTTAATAGTTTTATTCACGAAATGGTTTTATACAATCTTAATTTCTTGTAGTGCAATTGATACAAAATAAATATTTATTAATTGTAACATATGAAATGAACATCTAAAATCAAGACCTCAATCTAAATTTTATGGATACAAAAAAATATAAGAATACAAATTTTCATGATCCGGCAAAAATGCCTACGTCCACTAACCAAAAAGAACAAGACTCCAGTGCGTTTGATTCATCGGATTAGGGGGGGACTATCCATTGTTGGGATTGTAATCTAGGAGAAGCTTTTTTATCCGGCTTTTGTTTTTTTTTTTTTAATTCGCTGGATATGGAGTCCGGCCGGACTCCTTATCCTCATATAGGAGATTATACTATCCACCCGCCAAGGGGGGAGTTTGGGACAATTTTCATCAGATTATTTACTTTTGGGATTAGGTGGTGAAATAATCATTTGGACCCTCTACTATTTAATTTTGTATTATATTTAGTAAAATTTAATAAAATTTAAATGTCTCAATTTAAAAATAAAATAATTTTATTTAACTTTTTATTGATGTTTTATTTATTTAATTTTTTAAAATAATTTTTATAGATATTTTATTGATGTTTTATTTTAAAATTTTGTTTATATTTTATTTAATTTCTTTATTTAAATTTTAATATATGTTTTATTTAATTTCATTATTTAATTATTATTTTTAAAAACAAATTTATTTAAAATTTTAATTAAAAAATAATATAAATTTTTATTGATATTTTATTTATTTAATTTTTAAAAAATAAATTTAATTAATTGTGTAAAAATAAATTTTTATTTAATCTGACTAAAAACTGTTAAAATATTAAAGATATGTTTAATATTACTATTATTTAGTAAACAATTGAAAAAGGATAAAATCGTCTTTTGCTCATTTTTCCTATCTAGTCTGTTCAACCAAACATTGGATTCACTAAATGTAATTCTTTCCATACATATAATCTCATGAGAAAATAAATACGAGATACACATCCAATCTAACCAAATAGTCCGGGGATTCATAGTCTTAGGATTCAAGTTCGATGGATTTCAATCCCCCCAGGGTGTGTTTGATTGGACAGACTAGATAAGGGGGGATTGAAAACAGTCGGACTATTAGTCTTGAGATACATTATCCCCAGACTGTTTGGTTAAACTGGATTTATATTAGATGGCAGGACAGGACTATTTGATTAGATAGGATATAAATCTTATATTTGTTTGGGATATTATAGAGAAGGATAAATGTTCAAATGACTATTTTACCCTTTTTAATTATTTATTAAGTAATAGCAATATTAAGCATATCTTTAATATTTTAATTATTTTTAACTTGATTAAATAAAAATTTATTTTATTTTATTTTTACACAATTATATAAATTTATTTTTTAAAAATTAAATAAATAAAATATCAATGAAAATATAGTTATTTTTTTAATTAGAATTTTAAATAAATTTATTTTAAAAATAATAATAATTAAATAATGAAATTAAATAAAACATCTATTAAAATTTAAATAATGAAATTAAATAAAATATATACAAAATTTTCAAATAAAACATCAATAAAATATCTATAAAAATTATTTTAAAAAATTAAATAAATAAAACATCAATAAAAAGTTAAATAAAATTATTTTATTTTTAAATTGAGACATTTAAATTTTATTGAATTTTATTAAATATAATACATAATTAAATAGTAGATGGTCAAAATGGTCATTTCATCACCTAATCTCTCATCCTTTCATTTGTGTTCCACCCCCATGAGACACAATGGTTCAATAGATTTGAAACTAATAATCCAATGTAAAAAATTTAAACTAAACAACGGACTATTAATCTGGATGAACTAATAGTCCAATTTTACCCATCAATCCCTCAAAACAAACATCACCTAATAGTATTGTAAGCCAAAACACAGCCTCGTATTTTTCTCACACCAATAACCATATTTTTTTTTTTTTTTCTGACTCGCAAAATGTAAAATTTTATTCATGTACGAAAGAAATTACAACTTCGAAGCATACACAGTTATGTTCTTTCCTGTACCATACAAGAGTGTACTGTACTCACCATTGTTTTCCTACTTGCAAACCACACACCATTCCAACCCTATATCCCTATTGGCTAATTTTTCTTGAAACAATAATGTTTTTATTGGCTGGATTCACTATTGTCGGGTTTGGTGGTGTTCTTAAGTCTTTCTCATTGATCGTGTAGAAGCGACTACTAGCTCAATCCTACATCAGAACCGTCTCCACCTACTCAGATGCTGCGGCCACCTCCATCGTCATCACGTCATCGCCAATCATCGCTGAGGAGGTCCCCTGCACGGCAACGTGATCGCTACCAAACCAGAAAGGGTAGATGATTTGTAGATTGAAAGCTGCCATGGAAACGTAAGCCTACCGTCTAAACAAAAAGCACAATTTGATAGGGAAATTGGTGTTAATTCGTATTGACTATATATTTATAACTGAATTTATGTGATAATTTACATTCCCAATTATTGATTATGTGTGGGTTTGTGTGTGTATATCAGTGACATGCCTGTTGCTCGACTAATGTCACTTGTGAGGTTGTTTCAGTGTTGCTATTGTTGCGGCATACCTACATAATTAAGCTATATGTGGATGTTTGTATATTGAGGTAAAAATGGTTGCATTGCAATTTTTTTTTTTTTTTTTTTTGTGATGAGGCAATTACCAACATATTTTTTGTGGCAAAAAATTTTATCCTCAGATATTAGTGGTGATTGGAGTTTGAATGTCAGCCTAATGAAAAGCCTTGACTTATGTTGTTGTATTTATGTGATGCATGCTATGAAGCACGGTACGGGTATGATATGGGTACGTCGATACGATAAAATCTAAAAAATTAAGGTAAGGGTACGGTTTGGTACGTTTGTAAAAAAATATTTATTTTTAATTTAGGGTAATGTAAAAAATTAATTAAATGGTTTAATAAGGTCCAATTTAAAATTAACATTTAATGTCAAAAGAAAATGTATAAATCAAATTTAAATATCAATGTATTAAATAACTTACAAATTATAGTTTAATTTTGAAATCATACTAAGTATAAAACTAAAAATAAAATAAAAAATCTAATGAAAGAAGTTTTATCTTGTAGTAGAAAAAAATATTATTTCAAGTGAGATACGGTACAATTTGGGTATATACTAAATACGTTTGAGTACTCTAAAAATTAAGAAGAAAAAATTTAGATATGTATTTTATATACTCGGTACGTATGTAGAAATATCATACGAGATATCATATAATAAATACCCGATACGAGTACGATATTTTTGAAATACCCATGCTTCATAGGATGCATGGGATCCATTTAGCCCAATCTAAAAAACAGACTTGCTAAAATACTTTTCATACATCCTTCTAGATTTTCATGCAATGACTTTGACATTTCTCGAGTTTTTTTACATTACTAGACTGTACTATATACACATTTTTTCAAAAAAGGAATATTTGACAAGGCTTTAATTGTGTAGTCCATTTACATGGATCTTGAGATTAATTAAAATTGTGTTTGGTACAGCTTTTGAATCATGATTTTACACTTAAGTTCAAGTGCGGCGTTTGTTTACAGTTTTCAAAAAATATTTCCACATCCACGTTTGAAAAATCGTGTATCCGGATGTCTTCCGGACGTTTGACCGGTTGACCGGAACAGTGTTCTTAAATTCTTTATTTTATTTTTACACTTGTTATTTTTATGTTAAATAAAAAATATTTTTTTATTTTTTTTTATTTTTTATGAGTTTTGAATAGAATTTTGGGTTGTATTTGGTTATGAGTTGTAAGTTTTTGTATAAACATTATGTCACATCACTCAATTCAAAAATTCTTTTCAAATTTTTTTTTTAAAACTCTTTTCAAAACTCATTCACCAAACAAATTATCTATACTCAAGTCATAATTCTAAAACTCACAAACTCAAAATATAACTCATATTCTCAATCATATTACAAAATTCTATCAAACACAATCAAAGATTTGCATAAACTGACTCGAATACAAATATTCAATCATAAAAAAATTGTGGTAGTTGAATCCAAGACTTCCGGATTTATGATTAGTCTCAATTTTTTTTCTTTTGTAGTTCTAGTATGGTCTTGGCTAAATATTGTATCATGTAAGATCTAGGTCCAAATATGATGTCATTTAAAACTTAGCTAATTAGATAGTTGGCAGAAACCTCTAAATAATTTTTTTAGACATCATTTTTAATTTAATAATTCCTCCGTCTAAAAAGTATTTCTCTTTATTGGCTTTTGTTGTTTTTGTGATCAAGATACAAAAAATTGAACGTGCATCAATATCGTCTCCCTTTCCCAAGTTAAAGACGAAGACACAAGTAGGTATAATCTATCAATATAAGACAATTTTAGGAGTAGCAAATCTATATATTGTTTTTCAATACAACAAAAATGTTTAGCCGTATAGCAGTCAATGATTTTATTTTATTAAGGTTTCGTTCGGCAAGTGAGTTTTTAATTAAAAAATACTGTAAGTTGTGACATTATAATATTTCTATTTTTTATTCATTATTTCTTAAAAAATTAATTAAAATAATCAATTCACAAACAAAATTTAAATATTATAGACAATAAGTACATGTCCCATCTCTCATTATTTAAGATTTTGGTGTTGGTGTTTCTAGTCATTGTATATCTCCTTTCTATGAATTTGTTTGGCCTCTCCTAAATAAGTACACTTATTTAAGTCCTATTATTTCTTTATTTTTTTTGCACATATTTTATAAAAAAGTCAAAAAAATGTACTTGTTTAAATTATCTCAAACCTCTCTTGTCTTCCTTTTTTTTTTTTTTTTTTTTTTTTCCCTTTCTTTTGTGATCAGCAAAAAGAAATTTGATTAATGAGAAGTACAATACAAAAACATCAATAAAAAAGGCAAGTGCAGAAGCACCATAGTGCACAAAATCATCCACAATAACGTTGGCACCAAATTACACTCTATCATTTGGTAGCACGCCACCAGATTGGTGAGAAACCAACCCAAAGTACAAACAAAAAAGAAAGAGAAGAATACACCCAAGACACACATATTCTTGAGGATAAGCAGCCACAACCCACCCTTGGAAGCCAAGCATCACCTGGTACAAGCTCTAATCTGATTCAAGTTGAAAATGATATTATTAACTGAATAAGCCAGTTCTGGCCAAGAAGCTTTAGTCCACAAGGCAGTTTTCACCTTGACCAGTTCACCTAAATCTTCTAAATTAGGCTAGGCGCTGTTGAAGATACAATCATTCCTTAACTTCCAAATAGACTGAGCATAGCAAAAGGGATAGCTCTCCAAATCTTCCTTTCCACTTTTTCCAACTTAAATCCAAATCACCAGTGTAATAATCCATTTACAAAATCCCATTTGACACCACACCATCCCATAACTTTAGACCATACTAGCCAAACAAAGGGACAATACAAGAGCACATGGTTGTCTGTTTCCTTATCCTCATTGTAGAACACACAAAGTGCCAAACTATGGCCATTAGAACCCTAATCCTTTGTAGATAGTTGGATGTTTTAATCCTTCTCTTCCAGGCAAGCCAACCGAAGAATTGGGCTCTAGGAGGGGCCATATTCTTCCATAGTAAGTCAAGTTACCCTGCAGGTAGGCCTAAATGAGGCTTCACATTAGTGGTATACTGATGAGATAGAAAACACCCCTAACATATCCGCATTCCATTTCACTTTATCACTTGTATTGGCCCTTATGGCTAGTGAAAAGATTAAAATCCCCTTCAATTTTCTTAAATCCTCCACCTCCCAATCAAAGAAATTCTTCTAAATGATAAATTCCACTTTCCATGATCCCCCTCTCTAGAGTTCACCATAGACACAGAATCAGATTTATTATTGGCCAGTATGAAGAGCCTAGGAAAATCCTCCTTCAAGCAAAAATTACCTGCCCACTTATCAACCAAAACCTTGATCTATTCCAATCACCAAGCACTATTGCAGAATTATTTTGGAAAAAAGCTAGCTAGTCAGGCTTTGATAGGACAATTTCCACAATATCATTCCATAATTTACATACCTTGCCATTTCTAGTATTCAGTGGTGACCAATCCCTAACTGATCCTTGGTATTTTTTGCAGATCACATCTTCATAATAAAATCTCTCCAACCCCAAACCTCCACCACCACTTTAACAGCAGACATACATTCATCAAAATAATTCTTTTAAATCCCAACCCTCTTTGACTTTTACTTTGAGTAACCTCACTCCATCTTACCAAATGAATTTTCCTTCTAAGATCAGATCCTTCCCAAAAAAAAAAAAAAAAAAGCCAATTGAATTTGTCAGTCTCCTTAGCTACCCCTTCTAGCATCTTGAACAAAGAAAGATAATATATAGGAAGACTGAACGACGTTGGTTTTATTAAAGCTAGCCTACTTGCAAATAAGAGATATTTTCTTTTCCATGAGGCAAGCTTCTATTTAAACTTATCTATCATAGGTTACAAGTCTTTTTTCTACCAAGATTGGCTCCCAAGGGCAACCCTAAGTATTTTAAAGGCAGACTTTGGTGAAGGCAATTCAATTTAGAAGCAAATCTTGAGATAACTCAATAAGTATTCCCACCCCATACACCACACTCTTGTGATAGTTAATCTTCAGACCTGACAAGATTTCAAAGCATCTTAGATTCTTTTTATTTGATTATCTCCTCCCATTCAGCTTCACAAAAAAATATAGTATCATCTGCAAATTGTAAGTGAGTAATCAAAGATCACTAGCCCCTACCACTACACCCTTGATCAACCCGACTGTTTTGCTCTACCCAACAATATATTAAGACCTACAACCACTATGCAAAATAAACATGGTGATAATGGGTCACCTTGTCGTAGACATCCCCGAACGCATCCCGGGGAGGGTGCGACTCCCCCCCGTTTTGGTTCGCTTGCGGGTCTACTACAGTTCGAAGGACTCAAATGTCACGGTTCTTAATCTTGAACAAAAGAGTCCAAATCCGGCAAATCGTTTCGAAAACAGATTTTTTGAAAGAAGTGCCAAACCTGGACTGTTTTGCCAGATACAGAGTCGCCACCTAAATATTTTATTTTTGGGAAATTTAGGAAACCCTAACTCGGTGCCAAAGGCCACGTGTCCGTCATCACCAAAGTTGCCTCGGCTCGGGAACTTGGGTACGATTGGGGAAGGTCACTTCGTGAGCACCCCCGCTCGCCCGGTCAAAGATCGGCCTCTACTAACCATGAAATCTATTTTTGTAAACATTGTGTGTTCTTATTCCGGTTATTAGCCTAGATTTACTATGTGATGCGCACAGCATACAAGTATAGACTGAGTCGCCTGAATTGGAACAAAACATTTCATATTTGTTTGTTTGAAAATGCTTTGATGGTGCTACCCGCAGGTAGGCTAAGACGTGGATTTGCCACCCTCGGGTGGGCTTAGAAAACATGATTTTGCCACTATCTAGTGGGCTTAAAACAAACATTTGATGAATTGTCCCACTACAAGTAACCCAACCCTCCACCCACAGGCATTCAAGGCAGTTATATCACATAAGCACATAGCCTCATGGTAAGCATGCTATTCATGGCAGTCACTCACACGCATACAAGGATGCTAAAGCATAAAACTCACCGAGTACTCCAAGCCAAAACAGAAGCTCATTAGAAATCATGTATGATCCTAAATACACAGAAATGCCTAATGCAACACATGCAAAGATGCAACTATAGCAGGCTCGGCTATTCTAAACATGGCATATGGAATGCTACAACTAACACGTATTCAATTTGGAATTGAAATACAAATGCAGTTTGTATGATGCGCCGAGCCCGGTGCGTGCAAAACAGATGAATGATGCAAACATGTTGTCATACTGTATGCTAATTGAAATATGCCCTAATCTAACCATCATAAGCAGGTAAATAAAAGGGAAGAAAGATATGGGGTTGGAAGATATACATCACACTCACCCACACTTATTACAATTATGCCCTCGCGCAGAGGGTCCAAATAAATATACAGTCCCGAATGAAAGAATAGTACAGTCCAAATAATACAGTCCAAATAATGCACAAATTCCTAATTAATTTACAAATTAACTAAGAAAATAATAAAACTGGCATGCAAGCCAGGGACTGCCTTGATTCTGCTCCGGATGATGGAATGAGGCATGTTTGGGCTGCTTTGCGCGGAAATCCACTGGAATGCCCCAATTAGCCTTTGTTTTGCAATGATTCTTGAAAAGCGCACCAAGCCTTGGAAGACCGCTGATTCTTGATATGCTGCAACAGAGAGCAGGAAGAGGCATAGCAATGTATTTTCACAAATGTATGCATGTCTCGATCCTCGTACCACCAATCACGCATCTCGATGCATGATGGCCGAGGAGCCGAATTGCAACGTTTCTTTTGTGGCGTTTATGGAAACGCCATTATAGATTCATTAAACACAGCGTTTTGAAAACGTTGTCTTTTGATTTCTGTTAAACGACGTCGTATTGAGTCGATTTATTAACACTGTCCTAGACTCCGTCTCTCATTTTCTCTGCCTCTTCCACAACCCGAGTTGAAGCTCAAATGCACAGACACACACTCTCTCTCTCTCTCTGTCTCTGTCTCTCTGTCTCTTCCAAAACCCTAGATTTGAAGCTCAAACACAGACTCTCTCTCTCGCTCGCTTGATTGCAGATTTTGCATTGTATGTTCTTCATCAATGTTGATCGAAGCTCAAACAACCCTCGATTTGAAGCTCAAGCACACAGAACTCACCGCAGCAGTTTGCTCTAGCTGTTCTTCATCAATCGCAACGATCTTTGTTCTTCATCGATCTCGAGGCTAATCGAGTGAGGACGTGACACCAGATGGTCCAGAATCCGATCTCTTCGTATATTACTACAAGCACTGCGGATCTCATGTCCTCATCAATTATTCGCTTATCTCTCTCTTCGTCTGATTCATCTCAATTTACTTACCTATATATACACACATTTATATGCAATAGCTTCATTTCCACACACACACACAAAAACTAGAAAATATTGGATTATCATCCTTGATTTTGTTATTAGAGTGTTTGTGTTTGTGTTTTTTTTAAAAATTTATTTTGGTTTTTAACTTGTTGAGACTGCAAGTGTTTGTGTTTTTGTACTTCATCACAATCGATCTGTTCTTCATCAAATCGCAGATCCAGAATCCAAAATCGATCTGTTCTAGCTGATCTCTCTTGCTCTTATCTCAGGTACATTTTTCATTCTCTATTTTCTCATTGTCAAATGGTAATGGTTGGAAACTGGATTTTAGGATAAATCTCTTTCAATGGGAACATGATATGTTGAATAATCTTTTGCAGAGTCTGAGTATGAGCTCTATCTTGAGGGGATCAGAGGATTGTTTAATTTGGAAAGGGGAAAACCATGGAATTTTTGAAGGTTACCACAATTTGGGAGACCATCTGCTTATGGTGTAATAAGGTATTTTTGAGATATAACTTTCTTCTTCGGCTTTTGTGTTGATTTCATATTGGCTCAATTTTGGCATTGCTTGTATAGTATTTTGATGTTGATGATCATGCATAGTGCATATGGTTGTAGTGAGGTTACTTTATTTGAGACTAAATTTTGAGCAGTCTTCCCCACATCCTACCTGTTGCGAATTTTTGTAGTTGAATCAGGAAATCTATGGACATCCTCTCTGCAGCTGGATAAGCACAATTTCCAATACATCAAAAGTTGAATTTCTAGGTCGATGGTTCCTAATTTATAGTCCCTTTAGGAGTAAGAGGAGATATGCCCTCTTTTAGGCGGGTTGGGCAAGTCAAACGATTCTCGATTTCGAAATATTTTAAGAGATGAGAGAACACCGACTGAACTTCTAGAGCTCTTTTTTGAATAATCAAAGCTTGTTTGTCTCTAATGTGAATGAGGAATGCAAGATAGCTATTTTTGGATTATGGATTTGGGTAGGAATTTGAAAAGAGAAAGGGAAAAGAAAAGGCGAGATAAATCGAGAAAGAATGTAGTTTATATTTCATTCACATTTTTCTCAATCATGGATTATGATTTGCTAAGGTTATCATTCAGTCATAAAGAGGAAACAAAAGGCAAATCATATGTGGTTACTATTGATCCTATGCATTGTTCTATGTTTTCCCCTTGTTAATGGTTGCATTATCACCACTCCTATTATTTTGCAATTTGTTTACCTTTTCCAACTCTAAGAATGCAATAATAGAAAGTTTTCATTTGAACAATTTTGTTATATGAAAGCAGCTCAGATTCTGAGAATGTTACATTGTCAATGAGTTTGAAGTCCAAATGCTAGAGATGTGGCTTGCATCTATTTCTTCTTCCTCTGTAAACGGCAGCTGCAAGTATCTTTTGATCATCGCCGAGTGCATTTAAAATGACTTGCTTATTTCTTGATTTGTTCCAAACATTGAAATTTATTTTTGTTTATGGTTGTGTGGGTTTGCTCAGTCTCTAGGGTTTTGTTTATGGCTTCATGCAATTGTTTCTAAGGGTCTAAAATTTTTGTACCTTTTCTGAAAAATTGGATAATTTTGCTGAGGTCTAATTTTTTTTCATCTTTTTAAAGTAAAGGTGGTTGTATAGCATATTGTCTGATTGCCAATTTTGACAATAGGGCCTTGAAGATAAAGCTTGGCGAACAAAGCAAAGTAGTGTTCAACTTCTTGGTGCTATGGCTTACTGTGCTCCACAGCAACTTTCTCAATGCCTTCCTAAGATTGTGCCAAAATTGACAGAGGTATATCTTAATGAATTATGACCTTATGGCTTCCTAGTTTTGATTTGACTGGCAACTTCATCGTCTTTGAGGAGACATAAAAGTCTCAATGTTAAAATTACTCTATGATTGCAGGTGCTAACAGACACCCATCCTAAAGTTCAGTCAGCGGGGCAAACAGCCCTTCAGCAGGTCGTACTTTATGTTATTAGTTTAGTGCTCATTCACTTTTGCGTACTTGTGTAGTTTTTTTGTGCTCTTGTAATCATGTTTTTGTTTTATTTCTAGGTTGGGAATGTGATTAAAAATCCAGAAATTGCTGCTCTTGTCCCAACACTTCTAATGGGCCTTACAGACCCCAATGACTACACGAAGCATTCCCTTGATATTCTTCTCCAAGTAAGGATGTGAACTTTACTATTAATTGTTATGATTTATGCATCTGTTCCTTTTTTTTCCCCCTTAAAATAAAATAGCTTTAAATGTGTTTTCATTGGTTGCAGACAACATTTATCAATTCGATTGATGCTCCTTCACTCGCACTGTTGGTACCAATAGTTCATAGAGGGCTAAGAGAGAGGAGTGCTGAAACTAAAAAGAAAGCTGCCCAGATAGTTGGAAACATGTGCTCTTTAGTGACTGAACCAAAGGATATGATTCCTTACATAGGTTTACTCATTCCTGAAGTAAAAAAGGTACCATTTTACACTCTAGACTCTTACATGTTGACCCAACGGATATATATCTTATAGGCATTTTGCTTACTGTACATGGTTTTCTATCTGTAAGACATTTTTTTTTATAGAAGAATGGCAAATTTACTATCTTTCCATGTCCCTGATGAAACAGGTTCTTGTGGATCCAATCCCTGAAGTTCAGTCTGTTGCTGCAAGGGCCCTTGGTTCTCTCATAAGAGGAATGGGAGAAGAAAACTTCCCAGATCTTGTTTCATGGTTGTTAGAGACACTTAAGTCTGATGGTAGTAACGTTGAACGCTCTGGAGCTGCTCAAGGACTAAGTGAGCTGCTCAACGACGAATATGAGAACAAAAAACTACTATAACCTGTCTATATTATATAATCAATGGAAACAAGGCCGGAATTTTGGGTCTGAATTAAGTAATTGATTACACTGTTATGCCGTCTCGGGATCAAAGCTTGTATTTTCAGCAGAATGATGCTCTTGTAATTTCTAAATCTGAAAACAGCACGAGTGTGTAGAGACCCAGACCCCCTTCTAGGCATTACTTGTATTTTCAGCAGAATGATGCTCTTGTGATCCCGGGAGGCAGAGCTCCAGAATACCTAGCATTGGATGAGTCAGTTATTAAATTGGTGAAGGAATTCATGGAGGTTGGAAAGCCAGTAGCGTCAATCTGCCATGGACAGCAGATTTTGTCTGCTGCTGGTGCTCTCAAGGTAGATTATTAACATTTTTGTTGCTTTAATATGAAATTTTGTTTAGCATATTTCATTGATCCAACATTTATAGCAAGAAAATTCTATTTTGTGCTGAACTTATCATCCATAGTAATTACACTTTCAATTATTGTTTCATTAATTCTATTTTGTGATTTTTTAAAATTTCTTGATTAGTTTTTTTAAATTGATTATCATCCAACCCTTGCTTATACTTGTACTCTAATTGAGTAGAAATTAGAGTAGAAGTTTAAATGATTTGCCAAATTCTCCTTTACTCCCAACTCCTAGCATCCGCTCAAAACTTGACTCTTGGCAGTTTTGCTCTATTTTTATTTTTTATTTTTTAAATTGATTATCATCCAACCCTTGCTTATACTTGTACTCTAATTGAGTAGAAATTAGAATAGAAGTTTAAATGAAAAGCTTCATTTGATATGAAGCACTCCAATGGATAAACTAAAATTTGAGTAAAATTCCCCATCTAAAAAATAAAAAATAAAAATAGAGCAAAACTGCCAAGAGTCAAGTTTTGAGCGGATGCTAGGAGTTGGGAGTAAAGGAGAATTTGGCAAATTTGGGTAAAAGCACCTGTCAAGTTTTGATTGGATAGAAATTTGAGTGAAGGAAATGGGTTTCTCTTGATTCGAGTCAAAATTTGAGTAAAACTCAATTTGGTGTCGGAAGGAAAGGAGTTTTGTTTTGGGGGGGGGGGGGGGGGGTGCGGGGATTTTTCAATATTCACGCCATCTTCCTCTATGCTGATGAGGACATGCTTTTGTTCTCAAGCTCGATTGTGAATCTCTCCCTATGAGTAACATGAAAATGATAGATATTTAGTCCAAAATATAATACTGGCACCCAAACTTTTCCTCAATCTTACATTAGAAAAAATGTAAATGCTATGCCAACAGTGTCATAAAGTATCAATTCTTTGTCAGTGAAATGTTAGTTATGGTCCACACATTAGTTGCTGTGTGTGTGTGTGTTTTTTTTCTTTTGTTGAGAAAATAGAAGTTTGTCGGTGTGCTATTACTGTGTTCTGATTTAGCGATGGACTCTTTTGCAGGGCAAGAAATGTACTGCATACCCTGCAGTGAAACTCAACGTGGTCTTAGGTGGGGCAACATGGTTAGAACCTGATCCAATAAGTCGAATCTGGTAACTGGAGCAGCATGGCCAGGTCACCCTGAGTTCATTTCTCAGCTAATGGTGTTGCTTGGTGTCCGGGTATTGTTCTAGCTGTTTATCATGTTTCTTCTTGGGCATGGAGTGTTGTCTGAGCGTGGTATCATCCTCACAGATTATAGGATTTTCCACAAGAAGATTTTTGAAGCTCACATTGTGTTCACACTCCTCTGATGTGAGGTAATTGATGTAATCATCCTGTAGAACAGTCAAGAAACATTTCATTGCAACTTTGTTTGCTGCTGCAAATTGAAAAGTGAAAAGGTTAATGATGTGAGAGACGTTACTTCAGTAAAATTGATGTTGCTGTTTCCGTTTCTGTCATTGTTACTTAAATTATTCTTCAAGCTTCTATCATGTGACTTGGCTGTTGGTGTTTCACCTTCTTCATTGTCTCTGAAGATTCACATGAAGAAAGATACTAGCTCATTGTTTTATGAACATGTGAAAAAAGGAAATAAATAAAATAAATAAATTCAAAGTTGAATTGAGTGGTAATATTTTATCTCACCTTTGATCATTAGAGCAGCATATTGTGAATTGTGACCTGTCCAATTATACCTTCATATATGAGAGTGAAAAATCTTGCAATTTGCTTGCTTTGTATTAATGTATTACGTATGACATTGCAGTTTTTCCTAGGTTACTTTTGGGTAATTTAGAGATTGATGAATTGCTGGTTTTAAAATGTAGAAGATTACTTGATTTGCAGGTTTTAAAATGCTACACACTTGGAAAAAATGATAGAAAATAAAATGTGAACATATTCATTCTGCACTAATTTAGAATCTCCCCCCCCCCACCCCCCACCCAAAAAAAAAAAGAAGAAAAAAAGTGGCGTTTTTCGAAAAAAACGCCACAAAATGGCGTCATTGTCACCCCAAATTAAAAAATAAAAAAGTGGCGTTTTTTGAAAAAACGTCACTAAATGACGTCATTGTGACGTCACATGGGACGGAGGGGGAGACGGTCGTCAAAGATTTTGCAGCGTTTTAAGAAACGCCGTATAATATTTTTAGCGACGTTTTTTAAACGTTGGGTAGCTATTGCGGCGGCCCTATCAGCGGCGAAAATTTTACACGTCACTATAAGATATTACGGCGTTTTTCAGGCTTTTCGCGGCGTTTTAAAACGCCGCTAAAAAACGAATTTCCTGTAGTGACTAGTTCACATTTCCCATAAGTTTGGGTCTTTTTCTATTTTTTAGAAAAATTATAAAAATAAAATAAAATAAAGGATATAATCGTAAATCAACATGACTACGGTAAAAAATGATAATCAGAAGCAGGGGATGAGCAACTTCTCAGAATAAGTTTTTTTGAGTTAAAAAATAAGTTGTTAGAATCAGAAACTGTTTGAAATAAGTTTAACCAAACAGTTCAAAATAATTTTTTTAAGTTAGAATTTATAAGTTGGCAAAAATAAGTCACACCAAACACCCTTATAGTTTCTTCACAGCAACTAACTGAAATTAAAAATTAGTGAAAAATTTCTCATTTTTTTTCCACATAATTTCATATCCAGTATTGTCTTTGTACTTTGTATTTCTTCTTCTTCTTAATGTAGTAGTTCAAAGTGCAGCCTAAATTATTGTTCAGTATAATTGTGTTTACTTGGGTTTAACATATATACAGGTCGAGTTTGTCAAAATTGTACTTCCATCCCATTTTAATGGCACCAATGGAAAGGTTCTTTCAACCGGTTAGGATGGATACTCTCGCAAGGTACCCTGGTCATGAAAAGTACTCACTTCCAAGAGCTAGATTTGTAAAAGATTGGATTGAAAAAGTTGAAAACTGCTACGAACCTATTAAAAACAATGCAAACAATATATACCATCAAAATGTCTGGAATCTCTTCAAGTTTGTGAGGAATGCTATTGTCCACATCAATGTAAGTTTACGTTCAAGAGTTAGTTTATGAAACAATAATTCGCTTTTTTTTTCTTTTTTCTTTTTTTTTAAGGAAATTATACTTATTTACAATTTCATGTGTGAGTGCTGCATTAATAACAAATATAATAAAATGTTGATCAAAGCCTGGGGTCTTCGAGTGCATAAATTATCCAATAGGTGAGACATATATCCTATGTAGTTTGCCCTCCAAGTGTATTGGGCCATGTAATTAGTTTCTCCTAGCTTATCACTTATATTTTAAGCAAATTAATTATGTGCCATCTTATAAGATGGGTACACAGTCACTAAGACTCCGTTTGGGATACATATTTGGACTAAAATAATCATATAGGACAAAATTAGTTATTTTAGTCAAATAAGACAAAATATTACATTTAACTCATAATTATTTCATTTTTTTCCTTACAAAAGTCAAAAAAGCCAAAAGTCTATCCCAAACGAGACTTTTTAGTCCCAGACTAAAATAACCAAAAAGTCAAAAAACTAACAAGTCAGCCCACATCCCAAAATCTTCGTTGGTCGGATCTACCATACCACTTCTTTTGAGGGTGTGCTCCCTCCATAATATCAAGTTCAAAATATCTAATTGTAAATAATTTTTTACGGCCAGTTTATAAAAGGTTTTCTCCCCGTTTTAACGGGATTGGTCTCCCAAATTAACGGTTTACTGGGCTAAATACAAAGTTATCAAAAAATATATGATAAAATGCTGAGACCTAAAATAATAAACAAAATATGACAGGTTAGGTTTCACCAAAATCCTATTTTGGACCATGCACTTTTAGTTATGATAATCAACTATTTATTAAGATTGATAAAATTTGTCATAAGAGCCATACTTAATATCAATTTAGTCTTTTCACTTTTAAATTTTGTAAATATCATTAACAGTAAATGGACCAAGTGACATTGAAGCTTAACTTAAAATTTAATTAGTTCACTGTCATAATTAAAAGTGAAAAATTAAAATGAGGCTTTAATGAAAGATAAAAGATGTAATTAACCCAATATAACAAGGACTTTTGGCCAAGTAATTAGGTGGGGTTTTGTAGTCTATATTTCTACCCCCTTATGGAATTGTTTGTAACTATTTATTTTTTTCTCAAATTTGGGTTTTTTTTTTTTTTTTTTTTTTTTTTTTTTTTGGACATTGTAGTCTTTATTTTTTTTTTTAAGTTTGTTGGGTTTCATGATTGTTAACTTTCTAACTATTAAAATTTACTTCTTAAATTTTTATATTTGTAATTAATCTTTTATTGATTGACAATATAAAAAAAATCAATATATATGTATTTTAAAATTTGTAGTTGTTTGTTTTAGGATTATGAGAAGAAAACGGAGAAAGAAGTAGAGGAAGATTTATCAAGAATGTTCCCAGATTCTTTCAATGACATATATGATCTCTTCAACCTCCAAGAAATCGCATTAGGTTCCAGGTACATATCAATAATTTTAAGATAAAGGATAGTTTCAGTTCTTTAAGTTTTTTATTTTGTTATTTTAATTTTTAAAGTTGTTAATTTCAATCAAATAGGTCCAATTTCAAATGAACCATCTAAATAATTAATTGAATGATAATAAAATATACACATGGTCCTTAAAAATATGTGTTTCATGTCATTTTAGTCCCTAAAATTTTAAATTTTATTAATTTGGTTCGGAAACATTAATGAAGAAAATGAAACATGGTCTTACCACATTGAATAACAAAATTGACAAAATTAATATTTTAGGAACTAAAATGACAAAATCTTAATAGTTTTATATCACGAAATGGTTTTATAAAATCTTAATTTCTTGTAGTGCCATTGATACAAAATAAAATATTTATTAATTGTACACATATGAAATGAACATCTAAAATCAAGACCTCAATCTAAATTTTATGGATACAAAAAAATATAAGAATACAAATTTTCATGATCCGGCAAAAATGCCTACGTCCACTAACCAAAAAGAACAAGACTCCAGTGCGTTTGATTCATCGGATTAGGGGGGGACTATCCATTGTTGGGATTGTAATCTAGGAGAAGCTTTTTTATCCGGCTTTTGTTTTTTTTTTTTTAATTCGCTGGATATGGAGTCCGGCCGGACTCCTTATCCTCATATAGGAGATTATACTATCCACCCGCCAAGGGGGGAGTTTGGGACAATTTTCATCAGATTATTTACTTTTGGGATTAGGTGGTGAAATAATCATTTGGACCCTCTACTATTTAATTTTGTATTATATTTAGTAAAATTTAATAAAATTTAAATGTCTCAATTTAAAAATAAAATAATTTTATTTAACTTTTTATTGATGTTTTATTTATTTAATTTTTTAAAATAATTTTTATAGATATTTTATTGATGTTTTATTTTAAAATTTTGTTTATATTTTATTTAATTTCTTTATTTAAATTTTAATATATGTTTTATTTAATTTCATTATTTAATTATTATTATTTTTAAAAACAAATTTATTTAAAATTTTAATTAAAAAATAATATAAATTTTTATTGATATTTTATTTATTTAATTTTTAAAAAATAAATTTAATTAATTGTGTAAAAAATAAATTTTTATTTAATCTGACTAAAAACTGTTAAAATATTAAAGATATGTTTAATATTACTATTATTTAGTAAACAATTGAAAAAGGATAAAATCGTCTTTTGCTCATTTTTCCTATCTAGTCTGTTCAACCAAACATTGGATTCACTAAATGTAATTCTTTCCATACATATAATCTCATGAGAAAATAAATACGAGATACACATCCAATCTAACCAAATAGTCCGGGGATTCATAGTCTTAGGATTCAAGTTCGATGGATTTCAATCCCCCCAGGGTGTGTTTGATTGGACAGACTAGATAAGGGGGGATTGAAAACAGTCGGACTATTAGTCTTGAGATACATTATCCCCAGACTGTTTGGTTAAACTGGATTTATATTAGATGGCAGGACAGGACTATTTGATTAGATAGGATATAAATCTTATATTTGTTTGGGATATTATAGAGAAGGATAAATGTTCAAATGACTATTTTACCCTTTTTAATTATTTATTAAGTAATAGCAATATTAAGCATATCTTTAATATTTTAATTATTTTTAACTTGATTAAATAAAAATTTATTTTATTTTATTTTTTACACAATTATATAAATTTATTTTTTAAAAATTAAATAAATAAAATATCAATGAAAATATATGTTATTTTTTTTAATTAGAATTTTAAATAAATTTATTTTAAAAATAATAATAATTAAATAATGAAATTAAATAAAACATCTATTAAAATTTAAATAATGAAATTAAATAAAATATATACAAAATTTTCAAATAAAACATCAATAAAATATCTATAAAAATTATTTTAAAAAATTAAATAAATAAAACATCAATAAAAAGTTAAATAAAATTATTTTATTTTTAAATTGAGACATTTAAATTTTATTGAATTTTATTAAATATAATACATAATTAAATAGTAGATGGTCAAAATGGTCATTTCATCACCTAATCTCTCATCCTTTCATTTGTGTTCCACCCCCATGAGACACAATGGTTCAATAGATTTGAAACTAATAATCCAATGTAAAAAATTTAAACTAAACAACGGACTATTAATCTGGATGAACTAATAGTCCAATTTCACCCATCAATCCCTCAAAACAAACATCACCTAATAGTATTGTAAGCCAAAACACAGCCTCGTATTTTTCTCACACCAATAACCATATTTTTTTTTTTTTTTTCTGACTCGCAAAATGTAAAATTTTATTCATGTACGAAAGAAATTACAACTTCGAAGCATACACAGTTATGTTCTTTCCTGTACCATACAAGAGTGTACTGTACTCACCATTGTTTTCCTACTTGCAAACCACACCACCATTCCAACCCTATATCCCTATTGGCTAATTTTTCTTGAAACAATAATGTTTTTATTGGCTGGATTCACTATTGTCGGGTTTGGTGGTGTTCTTAAGTCTTTCTCATTGATCGTGTAGAAGCGACTACTAGCTCAATCCTACATCAGAACCGTCTCCACCTACTCAGATGCTGCGGCCACCTCCATCGTCATCACGTCATCGCCAATCATCGCTGAGGAGGTCCCCTGCACGGCAACGTGATCGCTACCAAACCAGAAAGGGTAGATGATTTGTAGATTGAAAGCTGCCATGGAAACGTAAGCCTACCGTCTAAACAAAAAGCACAATTTGATAGGGAAATTGGTGTTAATTCGTATTGACTATATATTTATAACTGAATTTATGTGATAATTTACATTCCCAATTATTGATTATGTGTGGGTTTGTGTGTGTATATCAGTGACATGCCTGTTGCTCGACTAATGTCACTTGTGAGGTTGTTTCAGTGTTGCTATTGTTGCGGCATACCTACATAATTAAGCTATATGTGTGGATGTTT
The DNA here is from genome assembly GCA_022316695.1 of Camellia oleifera. Lineage (NCBI taxonomy): Eukaryota > Viridiplantae > Streptophyta > Magnoliopsida > Ericales > Theaceae > Camellia > Camellia oleifera. Next base: position 11,895,864 of record CM039308.1, on the reverse strand, counting down.
GTATATTGAGGTAAAAATGGTTGCATTGCAATTTTTTTTTTTTTTTTTTTTTGTGATGAGGCAATTACCAACATATTTTTTGTGGCAAAAAATTTTATCCTCAGATATTAGTGGTGATTGGAGTTTGAATGTCAGCCTAATGAAAAGCCTTGACTTATGTTGTTGTATTTATGTGATGCATGCTATGAAGCACGGTACGGGTATGATATGGGTACGTCGATACGATAAAATCTAAAAAAATTAAGGTAAGGGTACGGTTTGGTACGTTTGTAAAAAAAATATTTATTTTTAATTTAGGGTAATGTAAAAAATTAATTAAATGGTTTAATAAGGTCCAATTTAAAATTAACATTTAATGTCAAAAGAAAATGTATAAATCAAATTTAAATATCAATGTATTAAATAACTTACAAATTATAGTTTAATTTTGAAATCATACTAAGTATAAAACTAAAAATAAAATAAAAAATCTAATGAAAGAAGTTTTATCTCTGTAGTAGAAAAAAATATTATTTCAAGTGAGATACGGTACAATTTGGGTATATACTAAATACGTTTGAGTACTCTAAAAATTAAGAAGAAAAAATTTAGATATGTATTTTATATACTCGGTACGTATGTAGAAATATCATACGAGATATCATATATTAATAAATACCCGATACGAGTACGATATATTTTTTGAAATACCCATGCTTCATAGGATGCATGGGATCCATTTAGCCCAATCTAAAAAACAGACTTGCTAAAATACTTTTCATACATCCTTCTAGATTTTCATGCAATGACTTTGACATTTCTCGAGTTTTTTTACATTACTAGACTGTACTATATACACATTTTTTCAAAAAAGGAATATTTGACAAGGCTTTAATTGTGTAGTCCATTTACATGGATCTTGAGATTAATTAAAATTGTGTTTGGTACAGCTTTTGAATCATGATTTTACACTTAAGTTCAAGTGCGGCGTTTGTTTACAGTTTTCAAAAAATATTTCCACATCCACGTTTGAAAAATCGTGTATCCGGATGTCTTCCGGACGTTTGACCGGTTGACCGGAACAGTGTTCTTAAATTCTTTATTTTATTTTTACACTTGTTATTTTTATATGTTAAATAAAAAATATTTTTTTATTTTTTTTTATTTTTTATGAGTTTTGAATAGAATTTTGGGTTGTATTTGGTT